>JAANYP010001391.1:27500-329637 GCA_020465985.1 Centrapalus pauciflorus | reverse complement strand
AATTTTTATTAACCGAGGACGCGACACGTAACGCTAGACATTTTCTTTTATTAACACGCATCACTCAGTCACACAAACACATATAAACTAATTATTTTTTCAGAATATAAACTTATAAACAAACACACATGTAACACCCGTTAATTTCGAGGTAATTAATTAATTACGAGTCATTTAATTTAATTAATAATTCGAGAATATAGGATATTAGTTATCAAATTAAATTAAATGACTCGAAATTAATTAATTACCTCGAAATTAACGGGTGTTACAACACAATTATTATATGCATGTGATATTAACATATATTTAGTTTATCAAAAAATCAATTCAATTTATACATTTAATATTTTTTGACTATAACATTTTGTATGCTATCTATGTAGGATGTCATAAAAAATTTATTCTTAAACTTTTAACCCAAACTTAATTTTATTTTTTTTTATACGCATGTGAAATTAGTTCAATTTAAAGAAATAGAAAATTGTGTGCTTGAATTACATAAAATTCAAAAAAATCTGGTTTTATCTAGTTATTAATACAATAAATTCAATTATTATTTTTCTAAATAAGAAAAACCCAAAAGATGTAAGCTAAATTCATTTTATAAAAAGTGACATGAACACTAATCTCTAAATAAAAAGATTAATGTACACTTACAAAATTTTATTTCTCAATGGTTGTTGGATATCATTATAAATAAATAAACATGAATTCTCAAATTACAAATCAGGATTTCATTTGATTTATTTACACCAAGAAAATATCATACTTGTAAGATAAAAAACTTATATGTTTTAATTAAAAATTAAACATCAAAATATCAACTTTTTATCTTAAAATAAATTTAGATTAGTATTAGAATAATTAAAATATTTCCCTTTTTAATTGCATGAATTAAATAGGAAAGTATTTGATTTAAACTTCATATTTTGTTAATAAATGAATTAGTAAAATTAGAAATCTAACTATGGAAAAAATACAGGAAATCGAAAATTTTGAGAAAGGAGGGAGTGACATTTGGCATTAGATGGTTTTCTTTTATTAATGTACTAGTTAGTTGCCCATGTATTACATGAGATTTATTTATAAAATAATATTTTTATAAAAATATAATAAAATTAAATTATTATATTACAATTATAAATATATAAAAATTAAATTTTATCATCAACTCAATAGATAAATTATCTAAACGATATAAACTATGAAATTAAACTACATAATATACGGATAAATAAAAATTTTAGTGAATGTGTTAGAATGTTGATTCATGGACTTTTAAGTTTTAACTATATATATAGATTTCTTAAATTTTTTAATTAATAAGAAAATAAAATATCATAAACATTTTATAAATATAATTATGGTTATTAAATTCACTTTCCTTAATATTAGAATGGAAATTATGGTAACAAAATAGGCGGGAAAATAAAAATGAGATGCCACAAGAGAGTGACATGTGGCAAAATTATTTTGCTTTATTAATATATATTGATATATAGATAGAGGCTAATCAACCCATGTATTACATGTGTTGATTTCAGAAATACATATTTTTTTATATTTAAATAAATTATTATAAAATTTATATATTATTAAAATAAAAAAATTGAAAGCTAGTTAAATTAAAGAAAAAAAATACTTAGTTGTTTGATATTAATTAAAAAAATATTATTATATTGTATTATTAAAAACAGATGATATGTGTTTGCAAAAAATATTTCTTTTAATTTTTATTAACTTCAAATATGAAATATCAATGTAAGAAACAAAAAACTTCAATTATGTGAATGTGTATATACTTTGAAAATGATAAAATATAAAAATGGAATATCTGAAAATCAACAATCAGAATTTATCATATTCACAATTGAAGTTTTATCAATTAAATTTTGAATATTGTTAGCAAAATAATTAACAAAAATTTTTAACTTTATTTACTACACTTCTACATTTAAATTCAAATTTTTCCATTTGAATTTAACTATGATCATTAACGATAATAATGACACATATTTATTTTAGGTAAATATTAATTCATTAATAAAAAAATTAAAATCAAAATTTAATGTAATTAAGGTAATGTAGTAAATTTAGAAAATGAATTAAAAAAAACATAGATATAATTATTGATTTTAATTAAGGGTAATAATTATTGATTTTAATTAAGGGTATAGAGACATTTCATAAATAATTATGAGTTGTCATTAATATGGACCATTGATTTCTTTCAATCCAATGGTCCAGAAACTCCAAGTGGTTTTCTTATTATATATTGTATAGATTAGATAATATATAAAAGATTAATATTATTTAATGGATATATAATTATAGAGATAATTATATAAAGTTTAAATAATAAAGATAATTATTAAAATATATATTATATTATTATATTAGAGTTCGATTAAAACTAAAATTCTTAATTAATAATATAGATATATATATATATATACACACACACGGCTATACATATACATATAGGGATATATATATATATATATATATATATATATATATATATATATATATATATATATATATATATATATATATATATATAAACTGTTAGGCACAAAAAGGACTCAGTCAAACCTGTTTTACATCTAAGGGGGAGATTTATAATCAAACCTATTGATGCATTTGAAGGTTGGATTTAAGGCCTGTTATATGCCTTATTGAAACCTGAAAATGATTTGCAATATCAGTCTAAAGCTGTTCTATATGTTGCATGTGTTGCAACTAAGACAGTTTGTCCAAGCTGCTCTGTCTGCTGAACAGGCTGGACATAAACTGTCTACGCTGCTCTACACTGTCGAGCAGCTTGGGCAATTTTAAAGTGTTCTGTTCTTTGTGAACAGAACTTGTTCTTTGTGAACAGGCTAAACACTTTATGGAATATGTTTCCAAGTCATCATGTATTGTTTTTGACTACAAGATCAGTTTACAAAGTCGAAGACAAAGTGGAAAACAGAACTGCTCAGCCTGCCCACGCTGTTCTGTAACATGAAGACAAAAGGTTATTTGAAAAATGGTGACAGACCTTTTTCTTATATCAAAATAGGCCTTTACAAGGAAGAAAGACGCAAAGTTGACATTCCTAAATTAGTTAAAGGCAATGCAACAGTAGACAAAGTAAAAAGACAAAAGTTCTGCACATGTGAAGACAAGTCTGCTTTTCAGAAAAGTGCAGAAAAGGTTATGTTGTCTTTTCAACAAGACTTTTCCTTTTCATTCTGTCCAATGAAGATGTTTCTCTGAGATCCTCTAAGTGAGTATAAAAGGAAGTTTCTAAGGTCAGAAAGAAGTGGGAAGAAAGCTAAGTGCTGAAACCAAGAGTGAACGTGCAAGTGTGATTTTCATGCATGCAAGCCTTCTATGTAAATCAGTATCTGTGTGTCTAAGCTGTTTTACATAAGCTGTTCCCTTAAGTCTTGTAAACACAGTGAGTGCTTCTTAGTGAGTGTATTCATTGTATACTAGTTTGAGTTTGTCTTAGACTAGTGAACATACTGTTGTATCTGTCATCTCAGCTTGAATTATTCCGCATTCAAGCTTTTTTGTAATTAACAAATTGTTGATAATACATACAAACATTGAGAAAATAGTGTGTAGTTTTTAAATAGCTGTATTCACCCCCCCCCCCTCTACAGCTTAAAGCTATATACTTTGGGAACCTCTCGGGACCTACAACTGGTATCAGAGCAGTTTAGAGTGTGTGGTATTCTAGATCTCTCATTCTCCCAAGTTTCCATGGACAACAGTGCTGCAAATTCTTCTTACTATGACAATGGCTTATGGGCAAACCTCCAAAATTTAATCATCAAAACTTCTCCTGGTCGGAAGTGCAGAATGATGCTCTATTTTAGAGGAATCTGGATGTACAACTGCCAGAGATAGTGATGGAGGGTCCCTATTGTGCCAACCTCTGTTACTTACCATAACTCCAGCGGTTGAAGGAGCTGCTCCTTGAAAATCAGGACCTTTGAAGAAAGCTAAAGCTCAATGTCTGATGAAGACAAGAGGACTGGGTGGCTCTGGATCGCAACGGCCAGAAACAATCTGGTCATTTCTCTTCCTGATGATGTGTTCAAACAGGTTGAGAAAATGAAGACAGCAAAAGAAATGTGGGATACTTTGTGTACTGTCTATGATGGACCCACAATCACACTGGACAACAGGATCAACAATCTTGTTAGACAGTATGAACTTTTCTTTGCTAAACCAAAGGAGACTCTCACTGAAACCTACAACAGGTTTACTGCTTTAGTGAATGATCTCAAAGCTGTTGGGATCACTAAGGACAATCTCACCCTGGTAAATAAATTTCTGGACATTCTACCTGAAGAGTGGAACTACTTCTCAACAATTCTAAGGAACTCAGGTACTATCAGAAGTATGGATCTAGTCAATCTGTATGGATCCTTACTGAATGATGAACAATCAAGGCAACAAAATAGAAATGCCTTGGAAATGTCCAAAAGAGGTGCAGCCTTTGTGGCTAATGTGAGACAGCCTGTAAATCAGGTGAGTGATGTGTTCACTCAACCTGATCAACAGGATGATGACAAGGAGGAAGTGTCAGATGAAGAAGATACTGCAGATCTTACTGAACAAGATGATGAGCAAATGATAGCTATGNNATTAAATTAAATGAATACCGGACTTAGCAAATTATAGAGTTAAGAAAATTGATAAATAGGCAATGTACTTTGATATCAGGATTCTAGTGGTTCTCCGAGACGTGTGACTTTCGATAAATACTCTCAGCTGATTTTCGGTTAGTCGCTTGGCGGGTTACAGATTGCAAGCACTGTGAGTAATTGATTTAATTTCATGAATGATCATTTATGATATGTTTGTACTGGTTATCTGATTCATTTCTTTTACCATGATTATTCATTTCACTACCATATTGCCTTTGATACATGCTATTCATTTCATTACCCTGAGTTGTTACATGATAACCCTTATTTTCCCCGGTATGCATACTGTGTATTTATGTTATGATTGCATGCCTGTGTGGCTGCATATTATTTTTATACGCTGTAAGTCGGGAGTGCCGCAAGCTGTGTTACTGTGTATGCATTGCTGGGAAGGCCGGATGCTACACAGGCAACCTATTCGTGGACGCACTGCTGGGAAGGCCGGGTGCTACACATGTTGACTTTGTGCCGATAATTGTATCATTCATGTTATTCATGTTTATTTGTGCTATTAAATCTGTTACTCGCTAGGCGACGGCTTACCCCGGTTGTGGGGGCAATGTTTTCAGGTTTAGCTGATAAGGGGAAAGCACCAGCTTCAGGTCAAGAGTTTGAGGACTCGTGGTATCAGCTAGACTTCCGCTCAATTTGTAATTATTAATGAATTTATAATTGGGATGGGTAGATCCCTAGACTTTCAATTTGGTTGTAATACCTACATTTAAATTCTAGCGTACTCTGATGGTTGTAGTTTGAACTTAGAAAACTTTATTTTATTATTAGTTCGAGGTTTATGTTGCAGATTTTAGTAAAAACGTTGCGTTATTAGAACGGGGTGTTTCAATATCAGAGCCAGGTTTGGTTTAAGTGAATTAAGTATCTTTTAGGTACTTAGTCTTAAACCGTAGGATGCATGATCACTATTAGCTTAAGTTATGATTTTACGAGTTCAACTCTACCCTGATGGCCTTAGGAAATTGGGTACGGTTAAGATATGATTTAACTGTGACATATATATATATATATATATATATATATATATATATATATATATATATATATATATATATATATATATATATATATATATATATATATATATATATATATATATATAAGCATGTACCCTTTTGAGCAAGACCATAAATAAATCATGTAAGAACATAAAACAAAATTGGTTACTAAATTCATAAATTTAATTTTTCGCGCTAGCGAATGAAGACGAGAGCCATGGTATTCAACACTATGGAGCCTGTGAAGGCTCTAGCTTGGCTTGATTGTTCAGAGAAGACATTTCGCCTGAGATACTGTTAGGAGAGTGATATGGTGGAGTATGTTGCAGAGTTTCTAGTGGATATATTATATGCGTTCATCAAATAATTAAATAACTGAATTAAAATGATCACATAAGATGAGTTAACATTATTGTATACATAAAAGACACTTCCCATAAAAGATTATAGTTTCAACTTCAACCATAATTAAGAGTTGTCAGATTTTCTGATTGTCGCATGTGCACGATACTAGTCCTGTTCAATGTTCAAGATTCAACTATATCATGGTGTTGTTATTCTTAATTTGTCATCAATAATCTGATTGTTTGTTACTCTTGATTATATTATGTCATGGATCCATGGCCGCACATTATCGTGCTATCAGTGTTACTGTGTGTGACACAACAGGTAGTCATGATTGTAATTCTGTGACGTCCTCATATTTTGATAGTATAATTGGAATCACCAGGATCAAAACACAACCCAATGAATAACGTGATAATTAAAATTGATGCTTAATTCAGATTTTCATCAGTTCCACACTAAAGCAATATATATAAGTGTCTACAGTGATAAAGTCTAACTATTACAACAACATAATTGTTTTAAAGTCATGAATCCCAGCCCAAAGCTACTACATCTGTGTATCAATAGCTACTAATTCTCTGGGATATTGAACTGAAATGTTTAAGTAGAAGGTCCAGCTACACCTTTGCCTTTGCCTGAAAACATTGTGAGTCAACAGTAAGCTAATTTGCTTAGTGAGATAACAGATTATACATTCAACAATTATTTCTTTACAAGCACAGTGTGAAATCTGACAGTGAAAGCCCATAGTATGTGAAAAACCATGCAGTGCAAGCATGGGGTTGGCAGTTCAAATGCTGATCGGGGATGTGCCAAACCTGACCAGGATAACGAGTGGGATGATCATTGTTAATATTAAGATAAATATGTTTAATTAATTTACTTATAAGTTAAAAAGGAAAAGTGTCCAATTAAATAAAAGACTGTATAAATTTATAAGTTCAAGATAGTTGATTATAAAATTCACTTTAGCCGAAATAGGTTCGGGACCTATAATCATAGGCTAAATAACCTAAAACTTAAAGTTTAAGTAATTTTAAAGATTTTGTCACATAAATAAATATTTATCACTTTAGCCCCCGAGTTTTGGAATTTTAGGTCAATCGAGGAATTTTAGTGTTATATAAATTAAGCAGTGACAGTTAAGCAATGTACGTTTATTATCAGGCAATAGTCGAGTTCGGTGGATTCAGATGTTTTGGTTGGCAGGGATTTCTTCAACAGTGCTACGAAGGACAATTGGTATCACTGTGAGTAATAGATTAATCAGCATGATTAGTTATATGAGTTTATGCATATTTGTTATATTCATTTCATTTGTATCACCCTACCATGTTATTATCATTTTCATGATTATGTCGATCAAATGATATATTTATCCTACCTTTCTGTTAGAAATCTATGCCCATGTGTAAGCGTGAATTCCATGTATGTATACTTGTAAGGTAGATTTGGGCGCTGACGCTACTGTGTGTAGGCCGGGTCGGTTACCCAACAAGTTTTTGGTTAAACCGGCGCCAGCTCGGATGACGGGTTATACAGTGGTTTAACCAGCACCAGCTCGGATGAGGGGTGCGGCGTCAGCTTGGATGAGGGGCGCGTAGGAAATTATTGAACTCATGTTTCGTTTCTATTCATGCATATTTACATATATACTTTTGTGCTTTAAAATCTTGTTACTCTCTGGGCGATGGCTTACCCCGGTTGTGGGGACTTATATTTCAGGTGGAGCAGATAAGGGTAAGGCTCCAGTTTGAAGTTGTGACTTTATTGACCGAGATGCCATTATTTTTGTACTGCCTTTTTGAGGGTCGGGTAGAACCCTAGATGACTTGGCATGTAAACTTAAACTTAATTAGCGTACTCTGGTTGATGTAATTTATTATTCATGGTCATTGATTATTAATCGATGTATGACTTTAGAAAAATTTAAATTATCCTGTATTTTCTAGGAATAATTGCGCTATGAATGGTGGAAGTTTAGTTTTAAAATTTTCGGTCCTTTCAATTATAGATCCATTAATAATACTAAGAACAAAAAAAATCATATAATTCTTGATATACTTGTAAGTTGTAAAAAATCATCACTAACAACAAAGAAAAACTAAAAAACTTGAATAGTAACTTACTTGGGTGTCTTCGTTCTCTTCAACCCAATTGTGGTATTTTTGCTTGTGAAATCCATCAACGTTGGTGAAACAAACAATTCTTGAGTGGAAATTGCCAAAAACAAAATAGTCAATGTGTTGTATACTAGGGGTAGGGATTGACGAACAGTAGGGAGGGGAACCAGCGTTGCACGGTACAGTAGACAAATGGGATGATTTTCTAAATTTTTATATTATATTGCCCTTCTGAACTCTGGTTTGGACGGGTTAAAAACCACAAACCGATCACCCGAACTCTAAATATCGAAAACCTTTAGGCGATTTTATATAAACCAAAACCAGACCAAATTCTGTAAGATCGGTTCTCGGTCGGGCCAATTTACGGAAAAATAACAATGTCTATTCATATTTTTAATAATAACAACAACAAATTTAAAACTCAAATAATACAAATCTCATAAATATTTATACGCAAGATTGTGTAATCAAACAAGAACATGATTAACGAAGATATGCTCATATTTAACCAAGAACATATAAATCAGACTAAGAACCCACGTATATTCTAGACGAGAATTGTTACTTAGAACAAGGTCATTTATTATGAAAAATTATGATCATGCATATTAATTCAAAAACTCATAAATCATATAGTGTCTCAATTAACATAATAATACATTGTAATACTACAATCTGTCACTCACAAGTACTATTGCCAAAGCTACGAAGCGATGCCAAGTCACTATTGTTCCAACTGAGCCATTATTGCCAAAGTGAAATGCTAAAACCCAAATGCATGATCAATTCCAAGACTCTTTAATAAAACCACATGATTTTTATATCATCCTACATTAACATCTAATAAGATTTCATAGGCAATCATAGCAAAATGAACAAATTTCCGGACAACTACTCATGTCGAAATTTTCTACTTGGAATGATTCATCCCACAATTTCTTAATTATCAAAATTGATGATATTTTTACACGGTTAGATAGATCAATATGTTAAAAATGTAATAAAAATGAAGTTGAAATGAGCTCAAACAAAGCAAAATGGTGCAGGTGCGCAGTCAGGCACGACTACCTTAAAAAGACTTACTTAGTAGGCACTCCGTGCCGTCTACAATAGGCATGTTGTTCGCTCACCCATAGCTCAGTTTTAGCCCAAAAATCAACGTTTTTGCTCCCATATTCAACCAAAACCAGATCTTAGTTCATAATAGCCAGGGAAACGATTTGTAATATTTTGGGACCAAATTTTGGTCATTTTTCAAACAAAACAACATACAAACACCATAAATTCCATTTATATTCATCCTAAGGTAGACTTGTGTCATGCCCTTGCACTATCTTTTTTTTTTGTCAGTTATCCCTTCATAATTCAGTGAAAGACTAATAAAACCTTTTGTTTTGACAACTTTAACCTTTGCACTTATTTCGGTCCTCAATTGCCTATCGCAGCAACATACTTTACTTTGTTGTAATGAATCCAACAATTTTATTTGCAATCAACTAAATTTTTTTAAGGGCCTTATTTAACCATTGACATTTCATAATTCCTTACTTTATCTCATTTCAATTTTTAAGCAATTATAGTAGTTCCCACATAATTAATCATTAACTTAAGCTCAAATAACTTAAGAGATCACCATTAAAGTCGTGGATGTTACATATGAGCCACGTGTAGACTTCGTCCTCATGCTTCAAATAAAGTTGGATACTTGTTCATCATCTCTTGCATAGTATACTACGTGAGTTTAGGACCTTTGTGATGCTTCCATTGTACCAAAACCATTTCAATCTCTTTGTTTCGAGCTTGATATTTTAACCCCTTTAATATGTCACATCCTTGCTTTAATCATGCTTGCTTATCCCAGGAATAAATAACAACAGGCATAATATATCACATTAAGGTTGAAGCTTGCATAAGAACTAAATAAAGTACTAAAATACAGTCATGCACTACACGTGCTACAAGGTGCGTTGCTAAATTACTAAAACATCGCAATATAAATAAAAGCGGCTACCCAGATCCCAAGACATCATAAAGCTATACCACAAGCTGAAAAGTGAGCTAAAGTCCTCTGGGTTGATCAGAAAATAGACCTAAGCAGATGGTCCAACTTGCTCTCTACTTTTTCCTGTAAAAATTATGAGTAGCAACTGTAAACTAATTGCTTAGTGAGTTAACAATTATTCATGATGCATGTAAAATATGTGGCGAAAGTGCCTATAAAGGCTTTTATGCTTGCTTGCTTGCTTAATACCTAGAATGAATGCTTGAACAATTGAGACATTTCACACAGAAAGGTGATGCCACCACTAGGGGTTACCGTTGACAGATGATCAATCTGTGATGCGGGGCTAGCTACCCGCATAATGCTTGGGATAGTGGTGAGCATCGGAATTGCTTTCTTGTAAAATAAAATGCTTATGAATGTACAAAGAAACGCTCAAACAAGGCTTGCTGTATAATATGCAGAATAATAAACAGATAGCAATAATTTATGCACATTAATAGATCAGATGTAAGATCCGGCTAAGCTGGGCACCGCCTGTACCACAGTGTTCGCCTTCACTCACAAAAGTCTATTGAAGTCCAAAGAAAACATATAGAAGCAAATTATGTCTCAATTACATAAAATACATGTAAACAAGAATAACTGTTACTCACAGTACTGTCTTATGCTTTGAAATATTCTGAAATGCTTGCTTGGGCTTATATATGCTTTATAATACTTTGAAACACTTGCACTTGCTTATCTAGACTTTAATATATTCTGGCACTGGCTTTGACTCGTAACCGAGCTAAACTGTTTAATTTAATATCTGTGGTGCTGTGAAATATTTGTAATTTAACATTACAGAATATATTCTAAATTAATAATGCTAGCTTAAAATTCCAACATCTACAAAGCATAACTTCTAGCTAAATATCTTGCTAATTATGCGTTGCCCATGAATTCTATCAAATAAATTCGAATTTAAGGAAGGTGGTTCGAATTTGAGCATAAATTCGAACATGTGGCATAAATTCGAATATATATGTTTCGAACATAGGGTAAATTTGAAAATAATGTTTCGAATTTAGCTATATTCGAATTTGTTCTTGGCATTTCGAATTTGTTCGTGTTTTGCAGCTTTCAAACATGTATTTCCAAGTCAATAATCATGAATATGCTAAGGATTAAGTCTAGGTTCGAATCTATTTTACTTAATCTAGCAGAATAGAGTTATAACTCAAGCAAAAATAGCTTTACATGAATTAAAGATGGGGAATTTGAACTTTTCTTCAAAACCGAAAGTAAGGAATCAGAAAATGACGATTCCTACCTCAAATTCGTATTAAATCACACATGCAATGACGAATACGCTTAGTACTCTTCGAGATCTTTCCGATGACGTATAGAACTCGATATTCGGCCGGTCGGTTTGGGAGAAAAGCTAGAGAGAATGTTTGGTTTTTTAGAGAGAGGAGCTCTGAAATAGGGAATTGGCTTTGCAAGAATGAGAAATATGACTTTCAGCTCCTATTTATACTTAAGTTCAAAATTACATCATTTAACGCAAATTGCTCAAAATAATAAAAATAAAAAGCAAGGTGTTATAGTATGACCCCACCACGCTTGCACTTCGTCCTCGAAGTACCTAGGGCTCAAACAGATGCGGATATCGAATTCTCATGTCTTGTTCAGATTCCCAGGTCTGGGAAATACCATGAGAAGTTCTCCATTGCACCAACACCATTGCCACTTCTCGATTCCTTAGCTTCTTCATCTTCGTCTCCAAGATAACCTCAGGTTCATCGCATTGCAGCTTCTCATTGATCATGTAACTTAGATGATCGGCCCATTTTTCTCTTTCGCTTTCATTGCACTTCCTTAGTTGCGAAACGTGAAATACAGGGTGTATGTTGGACAGTTCGCTCGGCAAGTCCAACAGATAAGATTGAGTTCCAACACGTTCGATGATTTTAAAAGGACCAACGAATCGTGGTGCTAATTTGCCTCGCTTGCCGAATCTAAACACACCTTTCATCGGCGAGACTTTCAGTACTACATAATCATCCTTTTGAAATTCTAAAGGCTTATGGCGCCGATCGTGATACGACTTTTGTCGAGATTGAGCAGTTTCCAGTCGTGGGCGAATGATTCTGATCTTATCGTTGGTTTGTTGAAGTAATTCAGGACCGGCAATTGGTGCTTCACCGGCTTCATGCCAACAAGTAGGCGTTCGACACTTGCGACCGTATAAAGCTTCAAAAGGTGCGGCTTTTATAGATGAGTGATAGCTGTTGTTGTAAGAAAACTCTGCTAATGGCAAGTGATCGTCCCAATTACCGCTAAACTCAAGTACACAAGCTCGCAGCATGTCTTCGAGTGTAAGGATCGTGCGCTCGCTTTGGCCATCAGGCTGCGGATGATACGCCGTGCTCATTCTGATCTTGGTGCCTAATCCATCTTGTAATGCACTCCAGAAGCTCGAAGTAAACCGGCTGTCGTGATCCGAAACAATTGACAGAGGTACACCGTGTCGAGTAACGATCTCGTCTATGTAAATCTTAGCCAGCTTCTCTAGTGAGTAATTCTCGCTAATCGGAATGAAGTGCGCGACTTTGGTTAAACGATCTGCGATCACCCATATTGAATTGTGCTGTCTTCGTGTAGTTGCCAACTTTGTCACAAAATCCATCGTTATGTGATCAAACTTCCACTCGGGGATCGGTAGAGGCTGAAGACTGTCGTAAGGTTGCTGATGCTCCGCTTTGACTAATCGACATGTAACATAATTATCGACATATTGGCCTACGTCTCTTTTCATGCCAGGCCACCAATATTCAGCTTTTAGATCATTGTACATCTTGGTGCTGCCGGGATGTACAGAAAAATTCGAACAATGCGCTTTAGAGAGAATCCTCTGTCGTATATTTCCAAACTTTGGAACCCAAATGTGATTCTTAAAGAGCTTTAAACCACGAGGGCTATCGATTAAGAATTGAAGTTGCCCTTTCATGTCCTCAGAGTTGAGGTTTTCTTCTTTTAGGGCTTCGGCTTGAGCAACAAGAATTTCATCGATCAGAGTAGATGAAAACGAAGTTGAGTCAGAGTATAGAGACAGTTAGCGGAGTAAGATTTACGACTCAATGCATCGACCACCACATTTGCTTTGCCAGGGTGATACAGAATCTCAGTCATAGTCTTTGATGAGTTCCATGAAGCGTCGCTGGCGCATGTTGAGCTCCTTCTGGCTGAAAATGTATTTAAGACTCTTGTTATCTGTATATAACTGACATTTGGTGCCGTAGAGGTAATGACGCCACGTTTTTAACGCGAAAGTCACAGCAGCAAGTTCAAGGTCATGAGTCGGCTGACTCTTTTCATGATCCTTCAGTTGGGGAGAAGCATATGCTATGACCCTGCCCCTTTGCATCAAAACACACCCGAGTCCTTGATATGAGGCATCACTGAAGACCACAAAGTCTTCATTGCCTTCGGGTAAAGCCAGAATAGGTGCTTCAGTGAGTTTCTGCTTTAAAGTTCGGAACATGGTCTCTTGAGCTTCTTCCCAAATAAAGGGAACATTCTTGCAAGTAAGAGAGGTAAGAGGCACGACTAATTTTGAGAAGTCCTTAATGAATCGAGGGTAGTAACCCGCCAATCCCAAGAAACTTCGGATCTCAGTAGCTGATCTGGGAGCTTCCCAGTTTTGAATGGCTTCTATCTTAGAAGGATCTACAGAGATTCCTTCACCAGATATCACATGTCCAAGGAATTGTATCTGATAAGATACAAGAGTTGCAAGTTAACGCTGAGTATGAAATTTATGAAAAGATAAGCTTAAAAATGAATAAATCAAGATTGTAAGCACCTGTCGCAACCAAAATTCGCATTTAGAGAACTTAGCATAAAGCTGCTCCTTGCGCAGCAACTCTAGCAGTTCTCTAAGATGCACAGCATGCTCAGCTTCGGTTTTGGAATAGATGAGAATATCGTCTATAAAGACAATAACAGACTTGTCAAGCATTGGCCTAGAAACACGGTTCATCAGATCCATGAATGCCGCATGAGCGTTTGTAAGGCCAAAGGGCATAACAAGAAATTGGTAATGCCCATATCTAGTACGGAAAGCTGTTTTGGAGGCATCTTCTTCATGAACTTTGAGCTGATGATACCCAGATCTAAGATCGATCTTTGAGAAATAACTGGCTCCCTGAAGTTGGTCAAAAAGATAGTCTATTCTGGGCAACGGATATTTATTCTTTATTGTCACCTTGTTCAACTCCCTATAATCAATGCACATCCAGAGAGTCCCATCTTTCTTCTTAACGAATAGAACAGGAGCTCCCCAGGGATATGAACTTGGTCGAATGAACCCTTTGTCAAGCAACTCTTGCAATTGCTTCATCATTTCTTGCATCTCAGCAGGTGCAAGTCTATACGGGGCTCGAGCAATAGGTGACGCGCCTGACACTAAATCAATTCTGAACTCCACCTGACGGTCTGGTGGGAGTCCAGAGATGTCTTCGGGAAAGACATCAGGAAACTCAGAGGCTATTGGTACCTCGACTAAAGCTTTCTTTTCTGACTTAGCATCTATTGCATATGCTAAGTAAGACGTGCAACCCTTAGCTATATGCCTCCTAGCTTTTACTACGGAAATTAAACAAAATTCACCTTTCTTTCTGTCACCATAGATGCAAATACTGCGCCCATCAGGAGTAGTGAGTTTTATTAACTTCTTCTTGCAGACAATGTTGGCGTCGTGATGATCAAGCCAATCCATACCCACGATGACGTCGAATTCGTGAAAGTCCATCAGAATAAGGTCAAGTTGGAAAGTACAGTTATCTAGCAGAATTATGCAGTCGCGGTAAATTTTATCGGTGGACACGCACACGTTACTGGCCGTTTCGATATCAAATATAACTGGTAGAGTAGTCGGAGTAATTCCAAGCTTAGATGCAAATGCACTTGATATAAAAGAACGATTGGCTCCTGAATCGAATATAATTCTAGCAGGAACAGAGTTAACAAGAAACGTACCAGATACCACATCTGGTATTTCCTTAGCTTGCTCAGCTGTTATTTGGAATGCGCGGTTCTGACTTCGTGCTGGCTCGTTACGGCGACTAGAACCTCCACGCGATGTGCTGTGTCGGGCAGACTGATTTTGTCTTTGCTGCTGCTGTTGTTGATGAGGTCGGTGTTGTTGCTGTTGCAGTCGTGGGTGATGCTCTGCACTCGGATAAACTAAACTGAACGGATGTGTGCATGCCCGAATAAAGTCCTGCTCGAGAATTCGAGCAGCTTCAACACAATCAACATAATTGGTGTACCTTTGATGCTTCAAGAACTTCTGATACTCGGGATGCAGACCCATCAGAAAACGGTCGATCTTTCGCTCCTCCGTAGCAACGTGGTAGTCAGACAGTAGGCTAAGTCGAGTAAATTCAATCTCAGACTCAGTCATCGATTTGGTTCCCTGAGTAAGAGACATCAGCTTCTCTTCCAAACGTTTCTTTTCATCAGCCGGGCAGTACTGACGAAAGAAAATCACTTTGAAGTCATCCCAAGATAGGGACTTAATCCAGTTGGCTCCGTGCATGTTCTCCTGAGATCTCCACCACATAACAGCGCCACCCTCGAACACTGTAGTAGCAAAGCTGACCTTTGATTCCTCAGCGCATTCGCTAATAAGAAATATCCGCTCGATGCCAGTAAATCACTCTAGCGCTTCGATAGAGTTTGCAGCTCCTTTGAAAGGTTGAGCTCCGCAAGCTTTGAAGTAACGAAAGTTGCAGCCCTTAGGAGGGACTACAGGAGCTTCCTCCTCGTCAGTGTCATTGTCACGACGTCCAGTATCATCGTGCTGCTGCTTCCTACGTTCTTCTCTGCGCCTAGTTTCGGCTTCATCACGAACACGAAACTGATCTTGCAAGAACTTAGCTTGACGCTCGTTATTCTAATTAAGCATAGTTTGCATTATTTGCATGATCTGTTCAGGAGTGAGTCCACCTCCAGCTCCTTCACCAGATCCAGACATGTTCTGAAATTATATAAATAATACTTGCATAAGAATAGGTATAATTCCTATTCTACCCCATTTACCAATTCCTAAAGTAAGGTCAAAGCCTATCTCAGGTCAAGTTAAAGCCTAGATATTCGAAGCTAATATCTTTGCTTAAAAGTTTGAGTCCAAGTGTTATTGCTAACACTTGAATCCCTCAAACTAATTCTCTGATACCATCCTATCACATCCTTGCTTTAATCATGCTTGCTTATCCCAGGAATAAATAACAACAGGCATAATATATCACATTAAGGTTAAAGCTTGCATAAGAACTAAATAAAGTACTAAAATACAGTCATGCACTACACGTGCTACAAGGTGCGTTGCTAAATTACTAAAACATCGCAATATAAATAAAAGCGGCTACCCAGATCCCAAGACATCATAAAGCTATACCACAAGCTGAAAAGTGAGCTAAAGTCCTCTAGGTTGATCAGAAAATAGACCTAAGCAGATGGTCCAACTTGCTCTTTACCTTTTCCTGTAAAAATTGTGAGTAGCAACTGTAAGCTAATTGCTTAGTGAGTTAACAGATATTCATGATGCATGTAAAATATGTGGCGAAAGTGTCTATAAAGGCTGTTATGCTTGCTTGCTTGCTTAATACCCAGAATGAATGCTTGCACAATTGAGACATTTCACGCTGAAAGGAGATGCCACCACTAGGGGTTACCGCTGACAGATGATCAATCTGTGATGCGGGGCTAGCTACCCGCATAATGCTTGGGATAGTGGTGAGCATCGGAATTGCTTGCTTGTAAAGTAAAATGCTTATGAATGCACAAAGAAACGCTCAAACAAGGCTTGCTGTATAATATGCAGAATAATAAACAGATAGCAATAATTTATGCACATTAATAGATCAGATGTAAGATCCGGCTAAGCTGGGCACCACCTGTACCATAGTGTTCGCCTTCACTCACAAAAGTCTATTGAAGTCCAAAGAAAACATATAGAACCAAATTATGTCTCAATTACATAAAATACATGTAAACAAGAATAACTGTTACTCACAGTACTGTCTTATGCTTTGAAATATTCTGAAATGCTTGCTTGGGCTTATCTATGCTTTATATTGCTTTGAAACGCTTGTACTTGCTTATCTACACTTTAATATATTCTGGCACTGGCTTTGACTCGTAACCGAGCTAAACTGTTTAATTTAATATCTGTGGTGCTGTGAAATATCTGTAATTTAACATTACAGAATATATTCTAAATTAATAATGCTAGCTTAAAATTCCAACATTTACAAACCATAACTTCTAGCTAAATATCTTGCTAATTATGCGTTGCCCATGAATTCTATCAAATAAATTCGAATTTAAGGAAGGTGGTTCGAATTTGAGCATAAATTCGAACATATGGCCTAAATTCGAATATATATGTTTCGAACATAGGGTAAATTCGAAAATAATGTTTCGAATTTAGCTATATTCGAATTTGTTCTTGGCATTTCGAATTTGTTCGTGTTTTGCAGCTTTCAAACATGTATTTCCAAGTCAATAATTATGAATATGCTAAGGATTAAGTCTAGGTTCGAATCTATTTTACTTAATCTAGCAGAATAGAGTTATAACTCATGCAAAAATAGCTTTAAACGAATTAAAGATGGGGAATTTGAACTTTTCTTCAAAACCGAAAGTAAGGAATCGGAAAATGACGATTCGTACCTCAAATTCGTATTAAATCACACATGCAATGACAGATTCGCGTAGTACTCTTCGAGATTTTTCCGATGACGTATAGAACTCGATATTCGGCCGGTCGGTTTGGGAGAAAACTAGAGAGAAGGTTTGGTTTTTTAGAGAGAGGAGCTCTGAAATAGGGAATTGGCTTTGCAAGAATGAGAAATATGACTTTCAGCTCCTATTTATACTTAAATTCAAAATTACATCATTTAACGCAAATTGCTCAAAATAATAAAAATAAAAAGCAAGGTGTTATATAATACATTCCGACCCTTTCTTCAAAACAAAACTTTTCATTAATTTGCACATCTGAGAGTGGTATTTCCTCTTCATCCTTTCTAATACATTTCCTCAAGTAGTTTATATGGAACAGATTGTGTATTTTGGCCATTTTCGTTGCAATTCCAACCGATAAGCTTAGGCTCCAGTACACTCAAAAATCTGAAAAAGACCGACAAACCTTGTATTTAGCTTTCCCCTTTTTTCCAAAATGAATAAAAACCATTCATGGTGAAACCTCTAAAATACACTCACTCTTCCTTGTCAAACTTCAAGTTTTATGGTGGCAGTCATAATAGGATTTAATTCTATCTTGAGTTGCCTTCATATGTACTGAATTATTTGGATCTTATCATCAGTCACTTAAAAAAGTTGTGACTATACAAGGTTTCAATTGGTGGCATCTTAATAGGAGAGTGATAACTTTCATTACATCACAACTCCATGACAGGCAAATGATCATCCCTATTTCTGCCTAAATCAATAATACATGCTAGAAGCATATTTTATCAAGGGTCAAAATCGTCCTCTCACTTTGCTCATAAGCCTGAGGGCAGATGTGGTGCTCATGGCTATCTAAGTTTCCATTCCTTATTGAAATTCATTCCAAAATCATGACGTGAACCGACTATCATGATTTGAAAAGATACACATCGACACACCATGGCGACTAACAATCGCACGAATGTATATCTATGCAAATCTTTCCAGAGAACAATTCTTACGCACGGGTATAAAATCAGCGATCTTAGTCAATCAATCCACAATCACCCCACTAGAGTAATGTTGATTCCATGTCTTAGGCAACTTGGTCATAAAATTTACGGTCACGTGCTCCCATTTCCACTCTCGTATTGGTAACGATTGCATATTACCATAAGCCTTTTGGTGTTCAGCCTTAACTTGCATAAAAATACGACATTTCTCCATAAAATGACCAACATCCCTTTTCATTCCACGCTAACAATAATCCGCCTTTAGATCCATGTATGTCTTTGTAGTGCCAAGATGCATGGAAAACTGAGACATATGAACTTCAGATAACAACCTATTTTGGGCTTCACCATACCTAGGAACACATGTTCGATCTTTGAATACTTTTATCCCTCGAGAATCATCACATTGTAACTGTAATTGTCCCTTAGACCCTCAGCTCCCACATTAGCTTCTTTCAATTCTTCCAATGCACGACCTAAATTTCATTAATGAGATTACAAGAGAATGACACTTGAGTGAGCGTATAACATAACTGGATTTCATGAGCTTTTTGGCTTAGAGCATTGACCACTATGTTAACCTTACCGAGGTGATAAAGAATATCACAGTTGTAGTCATTTATCAATTCCATGGCCCGACTCTGCAAAATATTGAGTTCCTTCTAATCGAAGATGTACTTTAATCCATCCATAAATATAGTGTCACCACAATTTAAGAGTAAATGTCATTGCAGATAATTCTAAACCATTGCAAGCTCCTGTTGTTGCCTAGATGTCTAAGCAATCATCTTCTGGCGCTGCATCAATATGTGACACCCTTGCCACAACATCCACCATTTACATAACACCCAGGATTAATCATCACACACAATTATAATAATGATCTGATAACCTAGTTTAAGTGTGGAAGCATTAAAATACATAATTAAAGTAGTGCAACAGTGTCAAACACCCTACGGTGCTACAAGGTATCAAATCTACGTCTACACACCACATTACAATTATTACAACCTCCAGAATACATTACAACATTGTCTCATAACATAATTACCGATTAAGCAATACCAAATCTTCCGAATCTTCAATATGTCCTAACTAGAAGTCCGGCGGTAGACTTCCCTTTTCCTGTAAAATAAAAATAAACAACTGGGGAATAAGCGGATGCTTAGTGAATACAAAGATTACGCATTTTATAAATCTTTATGAAGCCCAAAGGTAACACAGATGACAAACATCGGATACCCTCTTCGTACACTAAGTACGGACCAGAGCCGCAGCCCCTTCGAGCCCAAAGCTCGGCATTTAAACATACCATCTGAGACAAACGTACGATCGGGGATGACATACTGCCTACCGGGCCTAGGAGGGATCAGCTCCAGGTCATATAGCACAGTAACATCAGAGTAATCGATGCGACCCACCGGTCCATCACTAGATGCACAACAATCGAACGGACATGCAACAAGTAAGAATGTGCATCTAAATCTACGCAAGTTAGTAGAATTCCAACCAAACAAATGAAACAACAGGTCTCAGCAGGCAAAGCTTAACATAAAACAGATATAAACATGCGAAATCTACTGTACTCACAGTGGGTGCGTAATTCAACTTTAACCGATATTATTTCTCCTCGGGCTTTCAACCGGATCCACCAAGTACCCCATTGTGGGTTAAACAACACCACAAGGGACCTGTTAAATTAGTTGCAACAATACCTCGAGTCAATAACCGTTTAAATTCATAAAACCAAGTTTTGTAAGTTTTTGCAATATTTTCCCCCATTTCGGGTCCATGTCTAAATTCCAAACCACAATTAAGTTTAAACCCATCTCAAGTTTATTTCTTGTCCTTTGAGTAACTCTTGTCATTTTATGTGTTGTTTATGAGTTTCATTCAAAATACTCGTGTTTAGAGAGTAGATTTCTTAATTTTAGGCATTAAACTCGAATTTCATGGGTTAAACTCGAACCCACCTTCGACTTTGAGCATAGATTCGAACCCCATTGACTAAACTCGAACCCCATTCGAGTTTAGGGTAGATTCGAACCCTACCCCATTCGAATCTAATGATAGACTCGAAAATACACTCGAATCTAGTACCAAAATCGAGTTTGTTCTTTCATTTCGACTGTGTTCTTGGCATTTTCGAGTTTGTTCATCTTACAACTTTAAAACATACATTTCTAAGCCTCAAATCACCGATATATCAAGTATTATGCCTAGTTTCGATTCTATTATGCATATACTATCATATTCTTGTAATATTTCAAGCAAAACTAGCTCCAATTCACATAAAATAACAGATTCGAATTCTAAGTTCTTCAAAACCGAAATAACAAACTTAAAAGAGTCGATTCTTACCTCAATTCGTGCGATATCAGAAATCCAACTGCAGATTGTTGTAGTACTCCTCGAGATCTTTTCGTTGACGTATAAATCCCGATAATCGGCCGGTCGGTTTGTGAGATATCTTAGAGAGATGTAGAGAGAACTTCTAGAGAGAGAGTCTAGAGAGAGAGAGAGATGATGAAAAATGAAGGGCTTGGCCTTTTTATTCCCATTTTCATCATTTTGCCCATTTCACCCCTCAACTTAACCGGTTTCATAAAATACTGATTATTCTTAAATTAATTATTAATAACTTTTATAATTCATAATACTTCTTAATAATAATTCCCAAGTTCAAATTTTCTTAAAATAACAACAAACTTTCTAAAAATCCCAAATACATAATAATTGTTCATAATTCAACTTAATTGTAAATTTTCCACTTAATTAGCCCAATTACAATAAAATAAATCCGAGGATGTTACATCATGGGCTCCACCACGCTCAACTTCGTCCTCGAAGTTACTCGGATTCAAACAGTTGTGGATATTTCCTTAACATTTCCGCCTTTGTCTCCCGAGTGTGATTTGCTCCTTTATGATGCTTCCAACGTACAAGCACCATTTCAATCTCTTTGCTCCTTAGCTTTTTCATCTTGTTATGCAATACACATTCCGGCTCCTCCACATATCGAAGTCTTTCATCAACTTGCAGGTCAGTGTGGTCTGCCCAATCCTCATTTCCAGTATTAAATGATTTCCGGAGATTACCAACGTGAAACACCGGATGTATGCCCGACATCTCTTCAGGCAATTCCAAACGGTATGATTGATTTCCTACCTTTTCAACAATCTTGAATGACCCAACAAATCTCGGAGCCAACTTGCCCATCTTCACAAAACGAGTAACCCCCCTCATGGGTGATACTTTCAAGTAAACCCAGTCATTCACTTCAAAGCTGATAGGTTTGTGCCTTCTGTCATAATAACTTTTTTGACGATCCTGGGCCGCCTTCATGTTCTGCCTAATCAACTATATCTTCTCGTTTGTTTCTTGAAGCAAAGCCGGCCCAGCGATTGGCGTTTCACCCGTTTCTCTCCAACAAGTGGGAGTCCTACATCTCCTTCCATACAAAGCCTCAAATGGCGCTTTCTTTATCGTTGCGTGATAACTGTTGTTATATGAAAACTCTATCAGTGGCAAATGATCATCCCAGTTGCCACCGAGATCTAACACACACGATCTCATCATGTCTTCCAAAGTAAGGATTGTTCGTTCACTTTGGCCATCGGTTTGCGGACGATAAGCTGTACTCATAGCGATTCTCGTTCCCAACCCTTCTTGCAGTGCTGACCAGAAGTTTGAAGTAAATCGGCTATCTCGATCCGATACTATGGACTTAGGCACTCCATGCCTAGAAACTATCTCGTCCATATAAATCTGAGCTAACTTCTCCAGCGAATAATTTTCTCTAATCGGTATAAAGTGAGCTGACTTAGTTAACCGATCCACTATCACCCAAACTGCATCATGTTGACGCCTAGTCTTCGGCAATTTCGTGACAAAGTCCATCGTTATGTGCTCCCACTTCCATTCCGGAATGGGAAGCGGTTGCAAACTACCATAAGGCTGCTGGTGTTCGGCTTTCACAAGCCGGCAAGTCCTACATCGTTCAACATACTGGCCGATATCCTTCTTCAATCCCGGCCACCAAAAATCTGCCTTTAAGTCATTGTACATCTTTGTGCTCCCGGGATGTACAGAAAATTTTGATTGATGCGCTTCTTCGACGATCACATTCCTCATACCACCATATTTCGGCACCCAGATTCTTCCGTACACACCTTTTAAACCAGACTCGCTCGTTTCCATATTCTTTAGTTGTACTCTTATATCTTCATCACCAACATTTTCGTCTTTCAAGGCTTCCTCTTGAGCGGCCTTGACATCATCTATAATAGTAGACGTTAACATAGTAGACGTCATCATGTAGCAACAATCCTTAGCATAAGCTTTGCGACTCAAAGCATCGGCTACTACGTTAGCCTTTCCGGGGTGATAAAGGATTTCACAATCGTAATCCTTTATAAGTTCCATCGAACGTCTTTGCCTCATATTGAGCTCCTTCTGATTGAAAATGTATTTCAAACTCTTATGGTCCGTGTAGAGTTGACACTTAGTACCATATAGATAATGTCTCCATAATTTCAATGCAAACGTGACTGCAGTCAACTCCAGATCATGAGTTGAATAATTCTTCTCATGTTGCTTCAACTGTCTTGAAGCATATGCTATAACCTTTCCACGCTGCATCAGTACAGCGCCTAACCCCAGTCTCGAGGCATCCGTATACACCACGAAATGGTCATTGCCTTCAGGTAAGGCAAGTATCGGCGCCTCACTTAACGCCTTCTTCAGAACCTCAAAGGCCTCTTGCTGCACAGTTTCCCATACAAACGGTGCATTCTTCTTGGTTAATGCAGTCAAAGGAACTGCAATCTTAGAAAAATCCTTTATGAACCTCCGATAGTATACTGCCAATCCCAGAAAACTTCTAACCTCAGTAGCTGAACACGGCGACTCCCAGTTCTTTATTGCTTCAACTTCGGCTGGATCCACAGAATTCCCAGCCCCCGAAATCACATGCCCTAGAAACTGTACCTGTTGCAGCCAAAACTCGCATTTCGATAATTTGGCGTACAACTTTTCTTTCCTCAACAACTCTAACAGCTCCCTGAGATGTTCTGCATGCTCAGCCTCAGACTTAGAGTATACCAGTATATCATCAATAAACACTATTACAGACTTGTCTAACATCGGTCTGCAAACCCTATTCATCAAGTCCATAAAGACAGCCGGGGCATTGGTTAACCCGAAAGGCATAACCAAAAACTCATAATGCCCATAACGTGTCCTAAATGCTGTCTTAGGCACATCCTCTTCTCGTACCTTCAACTGATGGTACCCTGACCTCAAATCAATCTTAGAAAACACGCTCGCCCCATGTAATTGGTCAAACAAGTCGTCTATCCTCGGCAGTGGATACTTGTTCTTAATCGTCAACTTATTCAGCTCCCGGTAATCTATGCACATCCTCATCGTGCCATCCTTCTTTTTAACAAACAATACCGGAGCTCCCCACGACGATGAACTCGACCGAATGAAGCCCTTGTCCAACAACTCTTGAAGTTGTGTCATCATCTCTTTCATCTTAGTTGGGGCAAGGCGATAAGGAGAACGAGCTACCGGTGCAGCTCCAGGGATCAAGTCAATCTTAAATTCCACTTGTCTCTCAGGCGGCACGCCAGACAAGTCTTCCGGAAACACATCCGGGAATTGTGAAACAACCGGCACATCGGCCAAAGTCCTCTTCTCAGCCTTAGCATCAATCGCTATGCTAAGTAAGCATCACACCCCTTTGCAACAAGCTTTCGTGCTTTTGCAATGGTCAACAAACACAAATCCCCGCTTCTCCTATCCCCGTAAATACAAATCTCACGCCCCTCCGGAGTAGTTATCTTTATCATTCGGTTCTTACACACTATATGGGCTTCATTCTCGATCAACCAGTCCATCACGACTATCACGTCAAACTCACTGAACTCAATAGGGATCAGGTCCAAATTGAAGACTACATCTTCAATTACTAATGTGCAATTATGGTATACGTGATCTACCTTGACTAGAGTGTTGCTAGCAGTTTCTATGTCAAGTACAGCAGATAATTTAGACAGTGGCATGGCAACTCTTTGTGCAAACATAGTAGATACAAATGAATGATTTGCACCAGAATCAAATAAAACTCGTGCTGGCATAGAATTAACTATGAACGTACCAGTAACGACCTCTGGATTTTCCCTTGCCTCCTCTGCAGTAATTTGAAAAGCACGAGCCGGTGCTCTTTGTGACTGACCTTGGCGGTTAACTGAACCACCACTCGAACCTCCAGAAGATCGTGTTGATGATGGAGCAGCAGCTGTTGGAGCATTCTTCCTACAGTTCCTACTATAGTGTCCCCACACTCCACACTTATAGCAAGCATCACCTTTCCTTGGGCACTCACTCTGAAAATGACCCAACTCCCCACAACAAAAGCAAGCGCGTCCGTTAGTGCACTTGCCAAAGTGCTCCAGATGACACTTATTGCAGTATTGCGGCTCGGTGTTGATGGAATAAGCACGAGCACGACCACGATCGGAAGAACCAGACTGTCGGCGATATGATTGTTGAGGTGAGTACTGTGAAGACCGGGAAGATCCCGAGTATCGTCCCTCCCGTTGGCGCTTCGGAGGTGACGGCTGTGTTGGGTTGGTGGAAGCAGCAGCGGACCCAATCGAGTATCCCGACATAATTAGAATCTGTTCTACATTTATGGCAGCCTCAAGTAAACCAACAAATGTAGGGTAGCGAACGTTGCTCATGACCCTCCTAATCTCAATGTCAAGACCAGCCTCGAACCTGGTCACCTTCCTTTCTTCAGTATCAACTTGATGAGGCGCAAACAAACTCAGCCTCGTAAACTCCACAGCATATTGGGACACAGTCTTAGTCCCTTGCATCAGCGCCATAAACTTCGCTTCCAACCTCCGGCGCTCATCAACTGGATAGTATTGCTGAGTAAATAAATCCGTAAACTCAGCCCAAGTCATAACAGAAACCTTCTCCATTGTCAACGCATTCACCATAGCGTTCCACCACATGATCGCATCATTGGTGAACATAGCGGTAGCATACCGAACCATGTCCTTCTCAGCACAGTCGCTGATTCGGAATGTCCGTTCGGTTGCTGTTATCCATTCCAGTGCAGCAACGGCATCACCCAATCCATTAAATTCCACGGCCCCGTTTCCCTTAAAGTCCTTAAAACGACAACCCCTGGGTTTGTTAGATGACCTAGTATTGTCATCTTGTTCTTCGTTGTTGCCCCCTTCTTTTTCTTTGTTCTTCCTCTTATCCTCTCTTCTCTTAGCTTCGGCCTCATCTCGAGCCCGAAACTGATCCTGAATCATTTTGTTCTGGTCAGCCATCATGGCTAGCATCATCTCTCTAGTTTCTTCAGGTGTCATTCCTCCTCCAAACATGTTCTGAAATAATAAACATATAACTTGTTTAGTAACATGTCATCAATTTAAAGACACCACTCATTTGTCCCGTATGATAGTCAATCTCTTATAATTACTAGATCATAACCTATCTTAGTTCAGATCATTACTTAAACCACTACATATCATTACCTAATGTTTGAGATCAAGACCTCACGGACACTTGAATCTCAAACTACTGCTCTGATACCATCTCGTGTGACACCCTTGCCACAACATCCACCATTTACATAACACCCAGGATTAATCATCACACACAATTACAATAATGATTTGATAACCTAGTTTAGGTGCGGAAGCATTAAAATACATAATTAAAGTAGTGCAACAGTGTCAAACACCCTACGGTGCTACAAGGTATCAAATCTACGTCTACACACCACATTACAATTATTACAACCTCCAGAATACATTACAACATTGTCTCATAACATAATTACCGATTAAGCAATACCAAATCTTCCGAATCTTCAATATGTCCTAACTAGAAGTCCGGCGGTAGACTTCCCTTTTCCAGTAAAATAAAAATAAACAACTGGGGAATAAGCGGATGCTTAGTGAATACAAAGATTACGCATTTTATAAATCTTTATGAAGCCCAAAGGTAACACTGATGACAAACATCGGATACCCTCTTCGTACACTAAGTACGGACCAGAGCCGCAGCCCCTTCGAGCCCAAAGCTCGGCATTTAAACATACCATCTGAGACAAACGTACGATCGGGGATGACATACTGCCTACCGGGCCTAGGAGGGATCAGCTCCAGGTCATATAGCGCAGTAACATCAGAGTAATCGATGCGACCCACCGGTCCATCACTAGATGCACAACAATCGAACGGACATGCAACAAGTAAGAATGTGCATCTAAATCTACGCAAGTTAGTAGAATTCCAACCAAACAAATGAAACAACAGGTCTCAGCAGGCAAAGCTTAACATAAAACAGATATAAACATGCGAAATCTACTGTACTCACAGTGGGTGCGTAATTCAACTTTAACCGATATTATTTCTCCTCGGGCTTTCAACCGGATCCACCAAGTACCCCACTGTGGGTTAAACAACACCACAAGGGACCTGTTAAATTAGTTGCAACAATACCTCGAGTCAATAACCGTTTAAATTCATAAAACCAAGTTTTTTAAGTTTTTGCAATATTTTCCCCCATTTCGGGTCCATGTCTAAATTCCAAACCACAATTAAGTTTGAACCCATCTCAAGTTTATTTCTTGTCCTTTGAGTAACTCTTGTCATTTTATGTGTTGTTTATGAGTTTCATTCAAAATACTCGAGTTTAGAGAGTAGATTTCTTAATTTTAGGCATTAAACTCGAATTTCATGGGTTAAACTCGAACCCACCTTCGACTTTGAGCATAGATTCGAACCCCATTGACTAAACTCGAACCCCATTCAAGTTTGGGGTAGATTCGAACCCTACCCCATTCGAATCTAATGATAGACTCGAAAATACACTCGAATCTAGTACCAAAATCGAGTTTGTTCTTTCATTTCGACTGTGTTCTTGGCATTTTCGAGTTTGTTCATCTTACAACTTTAAAACATACATTTCTAAGCCTCAAATCACCGATATATCAAGTATTATGCCTAGTTTCGATTCTATTATGCATATACTATCATATTCTTGTAATATTTCAAGCAAAACTAGCTCCAATTCACATAAAATAACAGATTCGAATTCTAAGTTCTTCAAAACCGAAATAACAAACTTAAAAGAGTCGATTCTTACCTCAATTCGTGCGATATCAGAAATCCAACTGCAGATTGTTGTAGTACACCTCGAGATCTTTCCGTTGACGTATAAATCCCGATAATCGGCCGGTCGGTTTGTGAGATATCTTAGAGAGATGTAGAGAGAACTTCTAGAGAGAGAGAGTCTAGAGAGAGAGAGAGATGGTGAAAAATGAAGGGCTTGGCCTTTTTATTCCCATTTCCATCATTTTGCCCATTTCACCCCTCAACTTAACCGGTTTCATAAAATACTGATTATTCTTAAATTAGTTATTAATAACTTTTATAATTCATAATACTCCTTAATAATAATTCCCAAGTTCAAATTTTCTTAAAATAACAACAAACTTTCTAAAAATCCCAAATACATAATAATTGTTCATAATTCAACTTAATTGTAAATTTTCCACTTAATTAGCCCAATTACAATAAAATAAATCCGAGGATGTTACACAATACTCAGCCTAAACCCTTCAATGTGATACGACGAGGATTGGGCCTCCTTATGCTTTTTCATAAGATATTGGAAAACCTTTTCTTGCTGTTTGGTCCATTTGAAATTTACATTCTTGCAGGTCAAGAAAGTGTGTGGAATGAAAATTTTGAAAAATTATTGATAAAGCGACGGTAATATCCCGCGAGTCCAAGAAAGCTTCTAACTTCTATTGCTTCCCAACTTTTATTTTAGTCTAGTCTATCAAGATTCCTTTAGCAGAAACAACATGCCCAAAAAGTTGAATCTACGATTTAGGGTGTGTTTGTTTGTGACTTAATTAAGTTAATGGGCTAAACCAATAATCCAGTTAACCCATATAATGGTGTTTGTTTGCAACTCATTCATTAAAAAATTCGGTCAGACATACGGTTAAGCCAAGAGAGGGAAGTCCTCCAAATTCAACTTTGTATGTTTGCCTCTCTCCCTCTTTGCATTTCAACCTACAAAATATCTCTATATTTACTCTCTCTCTCTTTCTTTCTCTCTCTCTCTCTCTCTCTCTCATTTATGGCTACCATCATTGCTTTTTTAAAAGACCAGAGCCTCTACTCTCATTTCTGGCTACCACCTCTACTCTTTATCTAAGATCAGCAATGCCACACACTGCTTTTGCAATTCAACTTTAGAAATCAATGTTCCATGTTTTCTCTTCTTCACAGTCGGCACTCATTGTCGGAAACCACCATCTCCACTTGTGTTAGAGACCACCACCACTGTTATTTACCGGAGACCACCACAGGTTCTCGATGATTGCTGATGAACACCGCCACGAAATTGCGGATTCTGCCATAGCTACCTGCTATTGGAGTCTCTACTCTTTGTACACACTTGGAATAGTATTACAGATGAAGCATTTCAATGTTTTCTCTTTTTAATGGTTTGAAGGGTTTTCTTTTTTATTTAATGGTTGAAGTGGAGAATATTTATAAGATCTTTTTTTTATTGTTGTATTCATGGGAGGGTTATAGATTGTTGTTTCCAATTTGATTGTGGGATATAGATGTTGTGTTTTGACCATTTTCTCATCAATATTTTAATTTGGTTCTTTGATTTGATTTGCTAATAAAAATTATTAACCAAAGGGTAATTAGGTAATTTTATTCTATTCAGATAGTTCATTTAGTACATAAAGTAAACACAAATATTTATATAGACAGTCAACTTAATCTAGACAGATCCTAACGAAAAAACTAACAAACAACCCCTTAATAACATCATATCAAAGAAAGTTAAAAGTATATTGAGATCACTACTACAGGTATGAATTGATATTATACATGTCGCAACAAAAATTCACATTTGGAAAACTTAGCATAAAGTAGCTCTTTACGTAAAGCTCTAAAAATTCCTGGAGATGCACAACATGATCTTCCTCATTTTTTAAATAGATCAGAATATCATCTATGAAAACAATATCTGATGTGTCCAATATTGGCCTACAGACTCAATTCAATAAGTTCATAAAACTAGTTTGGTTTAACCCATGGGGCAATATGCAAGCGAGAGGTCACGGGTTCGACTCCCATTGGAGGCATATTTGAATTTAGGTGGTGAAAGTAAGTTTTAAAGTCCTTATTTGGGGTAAGAGGGGTAGTTTAGGACTAGGAGTAGGTTAGTTTGCTATTCAAAAAAAATAAGTTCATAAATGGTGTCGGGGTATTCGTTAACTCAAAAGGCATCACAAGGAACTCATAATACCCATAGCGAGTACCAAAAGCAGTTTTCACGAAATCTTATTCATGTACCTGCAGCTTATGGTATCCGAATGTAACATCTATTTTGTAGAAATAACTAGGCTTATGCAATTTATCAAACAAGTCATCAATGCGGGGTTGTGGATACTGATACTTTATGGTCACATTATTGAGTAGTCAATAATCAATTAACATTCGAAACATGTCATCCTTTTCTTTCACGAATAAAACGGGAGTATTCTAAGGTGATGAGCTAGGCATGTTAAAGCCTTTTGTGAAGCAACTTTTGAAGTTGTGTCATCATTTCTTTCATTTCAGCTGGGGCAAGCCTATAAGGTGCACGTGCAATAAGAGCGGCACCGAGAATCAAATCAACTCTAAATTCAACATATTGCTCGGGTGGCAATCCAAAAATTTCCTTCAGAAATACATCAAGTAAATCATCGAAGGAAATAGATTTCTTTTCAAGCTTGACATCAATAGCATATGTCAGATAACAACTAACCTTTGGAACATATTTACACGCTTTAGCGATGGAAACAAGACAGAAACCACCTTTACGCTTTTCACCATAAATAAAAATGAATCACCCTTGCAGTGTAATGACATGAATCATCCTTTTAAAGCATAGAATATCAATAGAGTTCTTCACAAGTCAATCCATACAACGACTACATTGAACACACTAAAACTCATTGGAATGAGATGAACATCAAAATCCTCGCCATCAATAGAAATATAGAAATCATGATACACTTTGTAAACAATCACATATACAATACTAGTTATCTCTATCTCTAAAGGCTCAAGTAATGTTAGGAAATTTAAAAAGATGTTGAGCAAATAAAATGGATATAAAAGATCTGTTGGTACCAGAATCGAATAGAACTCTAGCAGGAATTGCATTTATCAAGAAAGTACTTGTGGTGACTTCTAGTGATTCATTAGCTTCATCAGCAGTAATATGATAAGCTTGAGCTGATGCCTTTGCTACATTGCAGGAATTATGAGACAACCCTCCACCAAAATGAACAACAGACTGTGAATGAGGCATGTTACCAGCTGCCCTCGTACAATCCTAGGCATAATGCCCCAACTGTCCATATTTATTACAAGCACGAGCCTTATGAGGGTATTCCTAACTATCATGGCCCATTTGAGAGGACTGAATATTTTTAAAACTAAATTTTATAATTCACATGCAAAATACCTCAGAATACGGGATACTTTAGAATTTTCTAAAGTCATTCATCAATAAATAAGATCAACCATGCAAGATAATAAATTACAACTTCCATAAATTTAAAATTACATGCCAATGTCATCTAAGGTTTTACCCGGACCACAAAAGGTAGTACAAAAATATTAACGTCCCAGTCATCAAAAGTCAACAGCCTCTTACCGGAGCCTTATGCTTACCTATTCCACCTGAAATATAAAGTCACCACAACCCGGGTAAGCCGTCGCGCATAGAGTAACACGATTTTAAAGCATAAAAATACATATGTAAATATGCATGAATAGATGCAACATTAATGTTGTAGTGGTCCCAAACAATAATCAGACACTCATATAACTTTCTGTAATATAAAATGATGATTCAAGCAAGAAAACTAAGAGAATGAAAGCACTCTATCAATGTATAACTGCAGAGAATGTGTAGCCGCCATTTTCAATGTAATATTCAAAATGAAAAAGTGACAAGGGTACAAACCCTAGGTGGAACATCCCTTTAAATACCAAGCATAATTTTGAGGAGATTACATAACATACCCCTCAACTTTCTAACTAAACGAAAAGATTACAAATAATGAAATTTAAATACACAGAAATAAATTAAACACAAACTATTACAAAATGAAACCATGGGATTGAAATTATATATCTAACAATCTCCCCCTTTTCAATCACTGTGGGAAGTTGGGGACTCAATTAATTGAAGTTCTAAGACCCAGTCTCACATCAAACCTTCTAATCACCTGATGCATGTGCAATCTGTTGTTGTTGAGTTCAATTGCTTCTCTGATGAAAGCGGAGAACGGTGTAAAAACTCGAGCTCTTTTATATGGCATTATTTTCAGGACCTTTGTGATTCTAGACTTAGACCACACCAGTTCTTTCTTTCTGTGCTCTCTTAGCATCATCTGATTGTACTCTGCTTGCTCCCCTTTGGAACAATCATGAAGTTCTACGAGGAGCCTTCGGCTGTAGTTGCCTAGGTTCTTCATGAAGACTACTCTGAATCGGTCATCAAAAGACATCTTCGAGAGGTAAGCTTTTAACCCCTGGTTTGGCCAAGGTCTACTTTAGCCTGGTTGACATGTAAAAGATGATAGACTTGTTCTTGATGAGTGTCAACCAGCTGTCGTTTCTCCTGAGGAGGCAATTCAGGCACATGACCTCTAGAGAACCAGTACACCCAGCTTGCTTCTGAAACATCAACTGTGGTTTCGGGCTCACATGCATTGGTTTGAAAGATGTCTACTATTCTTGTGGTTTGGAGTGGTGGAGTGGTTTCTTGGACTCGAGGGAGAGGACGGATTAGAATTTGGATATTTAGGGATGTAGGGTTAGGTGTTGGTTGAGAAGTGGTCAGAGTAGATATTGTGGGGTTTGAGGTTGTTTCAGGTTGTGTTTCTGTTTCTGGCTTGGATGGCTCATTATAAAATCAAAGGATGAGGAGGTGTCGTCGGAGTTAGGTATGATCAGCTCAGGTTTAGGTTCTGCCGAACGACCCTCATAAAGTACCACTACCATTGAATCATCAACCCCCTGTCTTTCTGACCCCTTTCGCTCTTCAGCTGTAGGTTCTAGACCTTCTTTGTCAGGATCTAAACTTAACTACCTAAGATTAACTGATTTGAATTGATCAGAGTGTAAACCAATAATCTTGTATTAAATCAAAGTCTAATTAAGAAGTTTGCGGAATAACACTTAATTATTTTGATAAAAGCTTTCAGAATGCATAACAAATAAACATAAGGAATAAACAAAAGATGCTTGTATTGCTGAATCAGAATGATTACAATCACCTCTAATCTGTTTGATTAGACGAAGAACACAAACTGTTCTTAGGGTTTTACAACCTTAGAGGCTTATGAAAACTTAAGCAAAAAGCAAATACAAACTTGAATATGCAGAAACTTCTAATACAATAGAAAAACCTATTCTATATATTTATAATGCTTTCTGATTTGTTTCCTTGAAGGACTCTGACTTCTCTGATAGTAGATATGCTGGAATCTTCGTGTAATATCTTTTCCTGAATATCAGCACTTTCTGTTTATGAAACCGTTGAGCAGCTTGAATCTCTTAGCAGTTTGAGCAGGGCAGCTTGAGTGAAATTACTCTGGCAGCATGAACTTTTACACTAGCAGCTCGAGATTCTTCAACTAACAGCATGAACTTTGTACTTACATAGAAATTCTACTAACAGTCTGAGAAGTCTAACTAACCATTTGAACTACTTAGAATATTTCCCAACAATCTCCCCCTAACTTAAATTCTTTACACAAGACTTTAAGTTCTATACAAATAAGGAAATAAAATAAGTAAACTGTTATTTACAAACCAAGGCTTTCAAAAAACTTACAACTGTGCAAGTTTCTGATTGACAGCCTTCAAAAATTCTCTCTTCAAATCATCTCTATCACAATATATTCTTACTGACCTCATTTGAAGTAGCATAGTCTTTGGAAGATCAAAGAATTCAAAATTGAAGAATATGCATGATCCATTTGCAAACCTGATTCTGTAAGTTTTTGATTTGACAAACAGATCAACTTGTACAATTTTCATCTCCTTGGCATCTTCTATATTCTTCCTTATTGACTCCGGATAAAAAATGCTCTGCAAATCTTTAATAGCTTGTTTTACCTGTGGGAGGGAAGATCTGACTTGAGTAGCAGTCCCAACATGATACATCCTTGTAAGCTCATCTCTTGTCATTCCTTGAGCCATATGCATTATGCTTTTATACTCTTCTTCAGGACCAGTTTCTCTTCTTACTACAAAATGATATCTTAAGTCAATGTTATCCATTGGCTTAACATACCAGTAAGTAATAAGAGGTTTTGAGAAATCATGCTGGTCAAGGGACTTCTCTATTTCCATGACTTGTTGCAGCTGATGCTCAAACAGTACCTTTTTGACCTGATCAAGCTTTGCTTGTGAGATTGACTCTGGTTGAGGAACAGGAGCAATAGCTTGAACAGAAGGAGCAGGATCACTGGCAGCAGCTTGAACTGAATCTTTTGATCTTTGGACTTCTTGGGAGACCTTGGCTACCTTACGTTTTTCCATTTCCTTGTCGTGGATATCCTGCAGCCTTTCTGTGCTCATGGACTAAGCCATCTTCTTTGGGATACCAGCTGCAAAGGCAAAATTTGTCAGAAATCTTCTATGCTCAGCGTTTGAGTGCCCTGTTGGCATCTTCCTCTTCCTTTCACCTTGCTTGACCACAAACCCTCTTAGGTAGTCTCCTAAGGTTTCATCATCTTGCATTGGGGCATGGGTTTGCTGGTCTAAAGCCTGATCTTGTTCTTCTGCTAACTTTCTGGCAATCTCAGCATCAAAGGCAATCTGGGCTTCTTTGGTAGAAAATTTATCCTTTGGAGACTCAATAAGAATACCCTTGCCCTTATCTTTTGTAGTAGAAGATATAGCTTGGACTGAACTGATGGGAGCTTTAATTCCTTCTCTTATAACAACTCCAGTTGCTTTTGAAGAAGCAGCTTGAGTTTCTAGGCTAACAGCTTGAGAAGCTATTGGGACTGTTAGCCTAGATTCTTGAACTGTTGGAGCTGCTTGGACTGATTCTGTTGGAGTTGCTTGGACTGCTTTAGGGATCTCCTGATTCTCCCCCTTTTTGGAAGCATTGGTTTGGTCAGGAGGACCTACAACCTTTGCCACTTGGGTTTGAATCATACGCTCTAATTGAATGATCTTATTCCCACAGAGGGTAAACCCTTTATGGAGATAATCCATTCCTTGATTTTTAGCCGATTCTGCCTGCCTGAGTGGAATTATTTGTGCCCCCTGTGCAGCAATGATGGACTGATGATATTCCAACATTGCTACAACAGGTTGCAGCTTAGGATCCATTAATAACATGAGTTGCAGACTAGCCTCAAGATCAGCAAACGAATGTGGTGCTTGTGATCTATCACTGGCATGAATACCAGAAGTAGAAACCTCTGGGGCCCTCTGTTCTTGGTACTTGGGACTTCTAGTTGGTGCTTGTATACCTGCTGTTGCCATGGGTGTGGTCTTAGTGATGTTGGCACTGTCCTGTGCCTCTTGTGCAGAAGCACCAGTAGTGTCAGCCACAGAACCCATATGGACTATCTCTGGTAAGATGTCCACCTCCTGATTGAGGTTGGGAGTGTCCTCAATAGGTGCCCTTTGGATATTCTGTGCAGAAGTGTCCTCCTGCACAGGGTTATTTGGCTCTTGTATGAGGGCTGAGGAGGAAGGAGCTCCTGGACCTCTTTTCCTTTTATATAGTAAGAGTGGGGATGAGGACTTAACAAAAGGAATGGAAGGCATTTGTGTATCATGAGGAGTGGGTTGGGGTCCTGGGGGTGAAGCAGTAATGTTAGGCTGGGCCTGCTTAGGACCCTCTCCTCTGTTTCTTGGAATGATGCCCATCATTGCAGAAGGCAATGGGACATCTACACTCAAAAAATTGGCACTTGGCTTTAGAAGCCTTTTAATAGAAGATAGTGAGTGCCTATGGGAAACATGTATCCTCTTATGTATATTAAAATTTGTGCAAGTTTCGACTGTGTACACATTTATGTAGTGAACTTTTTTTTGTGCACATTTGGTGGTCAAAGTTTCAAAATTGTTCCAATTTGGTAGTTGGCGTACCCTTTAACCGGTTGCTTCCGGTTTCGATGCCTACATGGACAAATTTGTAATGACGTAGCTACCCGTTTTTATATTATACCCGGTTTTATCTACGTGACAACCCGTTTCTTAAAATCACCCGGGTTTATAACGTCGTATGAATTAAGAAATCACCCGGGTTTATAATGTCGTTTTTTAAAAAACTCGGTTATAAACCCGGGTGATTTTAAAAAACGGGTTGCCACGTAGATAAAACTGGGTATAATATAAAAACGGGTAGCCACGCCATTAAAAAATTGTCCACGTAGGCATCGAAACCCGAAACAACCGGTTCAAAGGTACGCCAACTACCAAATTGGAACAATTTTGAAACTTGACTACCAAATGTGCACAAAAAAAAGTTCACTACATAAATATGTACAAAGTCGAAAGTTTAGAGCTATATGATGCCATTTTCCCTAAAAAATTTCCCATTCTTTAGGGAATGATGCCTTAACATCCCCTGGAAAATCATATTTGAAAAGTTGAACTGTTGGCCTGTTGAAAAGCACACCAAGGCAGTGGCAATGTTTGATGAAAATTCAGACCAACCAGTTCTTTTAGGGCTAATACACTGCTGAATAATGTGCACAAGATATTTCCATTTAGGAGAAAAGTGTGCTTTGAAAAAAGTAAAAGAATGAGCAGGACCCCTATATCCAATATTATAAAGACCAGTATGTAACTCATTAAGGGATAGGTCTGTTATACCTGAGGCATCTTGAAGATGCAGATGTTGTCGGATGGATTCCTCAGTCACTGTGATGGTATTGCCATCGATTTTGGATGTCAGAGAAGAGACTCCATTGATGGTTTTTAAAGAAGCACGGTTCCAGAACTGCTCAATATGTGAGATGTATATGGTGGGATTGATATTGAGGGCATGATGGATATGGGAACTTCGAAGAAATTCCATCATGACATGGAATGGTTCAAGATCAGCATGTTTGAGAGAGTAGGGTAAACAGTTATGTTTTTTTGACGAACTCCATTGAAGATGAATCGGAGATTTTAGGGTTTTCAGTGATGTGCGTGGGAATTGTTTCAGAGAATCAAGAAGGGTTCAAGAAGATATTTTGCAACTGGTAGTTACAATAGAACGAAACTGGAACCTTTAAAGGTTTTGAAAATATCTAAACCCGCGCACACACTTATGGAAATGACCATATTACCCTGCACACTTTGACAGATCAAGTGAAACAACTAACAGTCCGAGAAAATTAACTAGCAGCTTGAGAAAATACTCAAGCTGTTAGTTGAAAATTAGGCGACCGTTAATGAAACAGTGACTCCCCCTTAATCAAGCATATGTACACAGAAAAACAAATTAATCCATGTTAACCATACCAATATTTGATACTAGGAATGTGAATCTTCCTACATCAAATGGTTTTGTAAATAGATCAGCTAACTGATCATCAGTACCAATATTTGATACTAGGAATGTGAATCTTCCTACATCAAATGGTTTTGTAAATAGATCAGCTAACTGATCATCAGTGTGAATTTTGGTAACTTGGATTACTTTCTTCTCATTGCAATCCCTTATAAAATGAAATCTAATTTCTATATGCTTGGTTTTAGGAAATTTCACTGGATTTTGTACAATGCTAATTGCACTTGAATTGTCAATATAAATGGGAGTGGATAGGAAATTCATACCATAGTCTCTCAGTTGATTTTGAATCCACATCACTTGGGAGCAGCAACTTGCAGCTGCTACATATTCTGCTTCCGTAAATGATGTGGAGACAGTTGTTTGCTTTTTGCACTGTCAAGAGACCAATCTTGTTCCCAAGTATTGACATCCACCAGTTGTGGATTTTCTGTCAATATTGCATCCTCCATAATCACTGTCAGAATAGGCTGTTAGTTCAAGAGGAGAGTCTTTAGGATACCAGAGGCCTAAATGTGGTTGGCCTTTGAGATATCTAAAGATTCTCTTAACAGCAACCAAATGGGAATCCTTTGGAGAGCATTGAAACCTAGCACACACACAGACATCAAACATAATATCAGGTCTAGAAGATGTTAGATACATAAGAGATCCTATAAGAGATCTGTATAAATGAATGTCCACATCTATGCCATCTTTGTCTGTATGGAGCTGCTTGTGAGGATCCATTGGAGTACTTGCAACTTTGGATTCTTGATACCCAAACTTCTCCAGTATGTTTTTAACATACTTTGATTGACTTATGAAGAGACCAGTAGGCTTCTGCTTGACCTGCAATCCTAGAAAGAAAGTGAGTTCTCCCATTGAACTCATTTGAATTTTTTGTGCATTAATGCCTCAAACTCTTTGCACAGACACTCATTTGTTGAGCCAAAGATGATGTCATCAACATAGATTTGTACAAGCAGAATCTCAGATTTGATGGACTTTGTGAATAGTGTTTTGTCCAGAGTGCCTCTCTTGAACCCATTCTGTAGAAGGTATGATGACAGAGTGTCATACCATGCTCTGGGGGCTTGATGGAGTCCATAGAGAGCCTTGTCTAGCTTGTAGACTCTGTCTGGATACTTGTAGTCCTCAAAACCAGGAGGCTGACACACATAGACCTCCTCTTCAATTGTGCCATATAGAAAAGCAGACTTCACATCCATTTGATACACTTTAAAACCTTTGAAGCTTGCATAAGCTAAAAACAGTCTGATGGCTTCAATTCTTTCCACTGGGGCAAATACATCATCATAATCTATGCCTTCCTCTTGAGTGTACCCTTGTGCTACTAGTCTTGGTTTGTTCTTGATGACTATCCCTCTCTCATCCTTTTTGTTTCTGAACACCCATCTTGTACCAATGGCTCTCTTTCCTTTAGGAAGATCAACAAGTGTCCATACATTCTGAATCTTGAATTGTAGCAGCTCTTCCTGCATTGCCTCAATCCAGGATGAATCTTTCAATGCTTCTGATGCCTTTTTAGGTTCTAGCTGAGACATGAAACAAGCATGTTGAAAAGCAGCTAGACTAAATTCAGGAACTGCTTGTTCAGTAGCAGCAGTCTCATTTTGAACCATTTTCCTTGTTTGCACAGGTGTACGTGGATCACCCATTATTTGATTGAGAGGATGATACTTGTGAACTCTGAGTGTAGACTCTCTTTCTGTCTGAAAAGAAGATCCAAGGTTTGTATCATCTCCATCAGGACCAGTGGATGGTTCAGCTTCTGGAACAGCTTGACTTGAATTTGGGACTGTTTCCCTTTGTGTTGGAGTTGTTCTCACAGGACATGGGAGATGCACTTCAGTGTCTGGATTTGAATCATGTTGAGCATTCAGAACCCCTGGAGGGTCACAGGACAGAAGTGGTATTTGTATACTCATCCTAATTGTTTGAATCTGCAGCAGTTTGAAACTTTGTGCCAACAGCTTGAGAAGTTGCATTGACAGCATGAGAATTTGTGTTGACAGCTTCAATCCTGTTTGCATCAGCTTCTGCAGTATACTCAACAAAGCTCAGAGAATTTGTTAGTGAATCTAAATCAAACAACCAATCAGGACCAGTGCCTTTGACATTTGCAGTATTTTCATTAAATTCAACATTGACACTTTCTTCAATGGTTTTAGACACACTGTTATATACTCTATAGGCTTTGCTTTGATATGAGTATCCTACAAAGAAACCTTCTTCAGCCTTACTTTCAAACTTCCCTAAGTGAGTCTTAGTGTGAAGAATGGTGCATGGACAGCCAAATAACTTGAAAAAGGCTATTAAGGGTATTCTATTATGGAATAACTCATATGGAGTTTTCCCTTGTGATTGAACAATCTGAACCCTATTTAGAACATAACAGGCTGTGTTGACTGCTTCTGCCCAAAAGGTCATTGGCAGTTTTGAATCAGCTAACATGGTTCTAGCAGCCTCAATTAATGTTCTGTTCTTTCTTTCAGCTACACCATTTTGCTGTGGTGTTCTTGGTGCACTGTATTGCCTAGCAATACCTTTGGACTCACAAAAACTGTTTAAAGTATGATTTTTAAACTCAGTTCCATTGTCTGATCTTATCACCTTGACTTATGAGTTGGATTGGTTTTCTATCTTAAGAATAAACGACTTAACCAGCTCAGCAGTTTCATCTTTAGACCTAAGAAAGTAAACCCAAGTAAATCTGGTGAAATCATCAACAATGACTAAACAGTAGGCCCTTTTATTCAAACTCAAAACAGATGTTGGACCAAATAGATCCATATGAATCAGATGAAGAGCAGATGAGATTGAATTTACTTCTTTGGCCTTATGAGAAGTTTTGTGTTGCTTGCCTTTAAGACATGCTACACAATGATCATCACATATGAACTCCTTTTGTGGTAAACCTCTTACCATATTCTTTTTGACTAAAACATTCATGGACTTGAAGTTCATGTGACACATCCTTCTATGCCAAAGAGCAGACTCATTGGATGATGCTTTTGATATCAAACAGCTTAAAGTACTTGATTTGGATAAAAGTTCTGTGTCCAAACAGTATACATTGTCCTTTCTTGGTGTTCTTAGCAAAACAAGATTTTCAGGAATTTTAAAATCTTTTGAAAGGACAATGCACTCAGAATTTGTAATCAAAACAATATTTTGTTTGTCACAGATTTGAGAGACACTCAATACATTATACTTAAGCTGTTCAACATACAAAACATCATTGAAAATCATGTTGCCTGCATTAACAGTACCTTTACCTGTAACCTTACCTCCTTTGGAGTTGCCTCCAAATGCAACAAATCCTCCATCAAAGCCTTTGAAATTTGACAAGCACTCAGAATTGCCTGTCATGTGCCTAGAGCATCCACTGTCCAAATGCCATCTTGTTTTATGAGGTGACCTGTGGTTGCCCTGCACAAATAAAAGCTTAGTTAGTAGTGGAGTAAACCCAAACCAAGTTGGTTTTGGGTTGTCCTTGTGCATTAACATAACTAAAAACTGTCTTGGATTTCTTATACTTAGTAAGATCCACTAATGGATTTTGTGGAGAGTACTTAGTTAGCACATGAGGTATCCAGGCATTTTGTCCATCCTATTCAGTAATAGTCTCAGATGATCCATTACCAGTCCCAATTTTGAGCCTACCAGTCTGAATTGAGTCTGTAGTGCTACCAGCTTGAGAATTTGCACTAGCAGTCTCAACTTTAGACTTGGCAGTTTAAACATTTGTATCAACAGGTTCACCTGAGTTTGAACCTTTGACACACCATATTTGTTTAAAATTTACTTTTGGTTTAGCTAAAACTTGTTTTTGGTGTGCGGACTGTTTTTTATTAACTTTTGTGAACCTGTGATCTACTGTTTTCTTTGGAACTGATGCAGTAGGAGGTTTGGCCTTTGGATTTGTTGAATTTTGAGAGTTTTTCTTTGGATGTTTCATAGTCTGTTTTGCAACAGATGGTTTATAAAAACAATCTCTGGCCAAGTGATTCTTTCTGCCACAATGAAAACATTTTTTAACTGTTTGAATTGGAGAACCAGTTTTATTTGACAATTTCTGGTTCTTGTTCCTCTGATTTGCCCTTACCTACTGTTGTTTGGGAAACTTTTGGACACCATGCTTTTGGCATGTGCAGACTGGAACATTTTTACCCCTTTTATTATTCTTTGAAGAAGATGCAGTGTTACAGTTAGAAGGTACAGAAACCTGTGGAGCAGCATTGCACACACTAATCTTCTCCTTTCCTTTCTTATTGGAGGCTTGGATTGCTATAGGTGCACTCATTGTTTTGTGTTCTTTCTCAACTGATGTGCACTCACAGTCTCTATTTTGAATCTGATCTTCTTTAGATTTAGGACTGTTATCAAGAATAGGGTCTACAATAGTCATAGACTCATCTAACGGTTCATTGACAAGCCTATCAGCAACCTCACTCATTGGATGAATGTATTTGTTGTTGTATGGAGGTGGAGTAGCTCTGTAGCCTATACCTTCTTTGGGATTAACCTGAGATTTTACCCTATCGTTAAATTGGACTTCTGTGACACCCTTGCCACAACAACCACCATTAACAAGACACCCAGGATTAATTACCAATACATCAATTACATAATGATCCGATTACTTAATTAAAGTGCGGAAGCAATTAAAGTACAAAATAAAGTATTACAACAATTCCATATCACTCTACGGTACTACAAAGGTTACATGTCTATATCTAAAAACTTCCATTACATTACATTGTCCCAAATTTATTACAACAATAATCTCAACAATTAAGTTACCAAATAAGCAACTGAGTCTTCAATTCACTTCAAACAACAACCTAGCTAGATGGTCCCGCAGCTGATTTTCCTTTTCCTGTAAAAATTTCAACAACTAAAACGTAAGCGAATGCTTAGTGAATACATAGATTGCGCATTTTATAAATTTTTATGAAGCCCAAGGATAACACAGATGACCAACATCGGATATCCTCTTCGTACACAAAGTACGGACCAGAGCCGCAGCCCCTTCGAGCCCACAGCTCGGCATTTAAACATACCATCTGAGACAAACGTACGATCGGGGATGACATACTGCCTACCGGACCTAGGAGGGAACAGCTCCAGGTCATATAGCACAGTAACATCAGAGTAATCGATGCGACCCACCGGTCCATCACTAGATGCACAACAACCGAAAGGACATGCAACAAGTAAGAATGTGCATCTAAATCTACGCAAGTTAGTAAAATTCCAAACAAATAATTGAAGCAACAGGTCTCAGCAGGCAAAGCTTACATAAAACAAATATAAACATGCGAAATCTACTGCACTCACAGTGGGTGCGTTATTAATCTTTAATCAATTTTATTTCTCCTCGGGCTTTCAACCGGATCCACAAAGTACCCCACTGTGGGTTAAACAACACCACAAGGGACCTGTAAGTCAGTTGTACAACATATCGTGTCAATAACTGTTTAAATTCACAAAACTTAATTTTATATTTATTGCAAAGTTTGGTCCCCATTTCGGATCTATGTCCGAATTCGGACCCCACCCGAATTCGGACCCCAGTTCGGATCCCATTTAATTCTCAATTCGGTCCACATATATATATATAAGTCCAAATTCGGACCATTTACCCATTTAGGACTAACACAGATTCGAAACACACTAGATTCGAACCATATAATAAGTTCGAACCATATTAGATTCGGACCATATCCGAATTCGGTCCCCAACCGAATTCGGACCCCATCCGAGATTCCAACACTTAGATTATTTTTGCCATTTTTGATTGCATACATTTTCGGATCACATGTTAGATTCGAATCTATCCTAGATTCGAATGGTGCCAGATTCGAAGACCTAAACAGATTCGAAATCTAACAGATTCGAACATCCGAATTCGGATCATTCGAATCTGTTCTTGATTCGACCATTTTTCCAGATTTAAATCTAAGTCATTTTCCGTGTTTATCCCATACATGCAATAACTTATACCCACTAAAATACACCTATTTTCAAGCATTATAACACTAATAATAACATGTTTTTATACCAAATTACAACCCTTTTTAACCATTTTTCATCATTTTCGACCACACACACTAAAACACACACTAATTTCCAGAAATCATACTTCCAGGTCGAATCAGAAGCTGAAATTTAATATATAGCATCTTATACAATAGATTTCAACTAATCCACCACCAGATCATACATGCATTAACATTTGCATCACCAAATCTAAATTTCGGTTCTTATAAAAACCGACCCAAAAACTCTTAAATTCGAAGAGTTCAAGAAATAATTACCTCAATTCGTCAATTGCAGATGTTTTAGTTCCTTGAATACAAGCTAAATCCAGATTTTCAGCTTCAAATATCAACTTTTGATAATCTTCAATATTTTAGAGAGAGAGAGAGAGAGCCGAGAGGGAGAGAGAGTTTTAGTGAGAGAGTGAGTTGATTCAAATGAAGTGAAATAATGATTTTTCCCCCCTTTTATTTCACACTTTCAACTTTTGGCACATTTCACCCCTTCACTTATCCGGTTCCATAAAATACTGATTTTTATAAAATAAAGAATTCTATCTTTATTTTATTTTCGTTAACAATTAAATAATTATTTCACTTAATAATTTAAATTTCTAAATTACTAAATTTCCATATAATGCAACCAACTTTATAATTTATCCAAAATCAGTACCAACTTAACTTACATAATTCAACTTAAATTACAAATTTAAACTTAATTTAAATCCGAGGATGTTACAACTTCCATTAGGTGTTCCAGCTTTTGATTTGCCAATTTGAAGTTGCCTAGATCTATATTGACAGATTCTAGTTTCTTATTAGCCTCTAACACCTTTTGTTCAGTCTCTTCTACCTTTTTATTTAGGGATTCTATTTTCTTATTTAGCTCCTTTTTCTCCCACTCATGATATGTTCTATCATGTCCCATTTGAATCTCATTATCCTTATAGTCATTGATCTGTTTTTCAAGATCTTCTATGGCTTGCATGTATTCATATCTCCTCTCTTCCATCTTAGCTAAAGTTTAACACATGCTCTCATTATGATCTCTGTACTTTTTAACCATATTTTTGCATGTTTGAGAGCAGAGTTTAGAACTTACCTCAGATGGTAGTTCAGTGAAGGAGACATTTGATGTTTCTGCCATTAGAGCTTGATTTTGAAACTCTTCCTCTGTCTGATCACTCCAGTCAAACACATTGTCTTCTTGAGAGACAAGTGCTTGTGATGATGAAGTCTGATTAGTCTGCTGAGGCCTTGATGATTGTTGACTTTGAGATCTGCATTCTCTGGCAAAGTGGCCAAGTTTGTGACATTTATAACACTCAACTTTTGACTTATCAAAAGCTGGTTTGCCTTCTACTCTGGCTTGAAAGTTGGTCCTGCCAGTTCTTTTAAGAAACCTTTTGGCCCTCATGGTCAGCATTGCATGTTGCCACTTCAGATCCATCTCTTCAAGATCATCTGGATGAATCTGTTCTAGATCTTCAGCATTTAGAGCAAACAGTCCATCATTGGCAACAAAAGCCTCATAGTGAGCTTCAGTAGAGTTGCCATCACCACCTGAAAAAGGAATCACTGCCATTAGATTTTTCAGATGACAGAAGAGCAGTATTGTGATTATAAGAAAGAGATTTCCTTTTAGTGTCAATCTCAGTCTCAAACACTCTCAGACTGTTGTACAGATCATCCAGTTCTATTTCATCAAGAGTGTCTTTTGTTCTCCATTGAGCAGCACAAACTGTCCATTCTTCTCCAAGAGATCTGAGAAACTTTCTGTTGACCTCATCTTGATCCAGGCTGACTTTTGCACTTTCCAGTTCACTTATCAGTTTGTTGAACCTGTCAAAGATTTGAGTAAGGTTTTCATTCTTGCCACCAGAAAAGTTCTCATACTGCTGTTTCAAAAGATCCTTTTGATTTCTCTTGGTACTGGCATTACCAGCAAATCTTTTCTCTAAAGCATTCCAAAGAGAATGAGCAGTATAAAACTTTTTGAACTGATGTTGATAAGCATTAGGAATGGCTATTTGTAGAAGTGTAAGAGCTTTCACTTCATTCATTTTAGCCTTTCTTTCAAGTTCAGTTTTTGGAGGAGTTTTGACTGGTTTTCCCTCATCAACAAGTTCTGGATCAACTACAGGAGGAAATTCAACAGCTTCTCATATAGCATAATCAATTCATTGAATATGCTGTTGAATCCTGAGTTTCCACATCTCAAACTCAGTGGGCTTGAGCATAGGCACTTTGAGTGCTTGCCCAGATCCACTGCTGCTATTATCAAATTCCATTGCAAAAGATTAAAAGTTTAAAAGAAAGCTTTCGACTTTGAAAAACAAAGAACGACCTGTGGCTCTGATACCACTTGTCAGGATCTAAACTTAACTACCTAAGATTAACTTATTTGAATTGATCAGAGTGTAAACCAATAATCTTGTATTAAATCAAAGTCTAATTAAGAAGTTTGCGGAATAACACTTAATTATTTTGATAAAAGCTTTCTGAATGCATAACAAATAAACATAAGGAATAAACAAAAATTGCTTGTATTGCTGAATCAGAATGATTACAATCACCTCTAATCTGTTTGATTAGACGAAGAACACAAACTGTTCTTAGGGTTTTACAACCTTAGAGGCTTATGAAAACTTAAGCAAAAAGCAAATACAAACTTGAATATGCAGAAACTTCTAATACAATAGAAAAACCTATTCTATGTATTTATAATGCTTTCTGATTCGTTTCTTTGAAGGACTCTGACTTCTCTGATAGTAGATATGCTGGAATCTTCGTGTAAATACCTTTTCCTGAATATCAGCACTTTCTGTTTATGAAACCGTTGAGCAGCTTGAATCTCTTAGCAGTTTGAGCAGGGCAGCTTGAGTGAAATTACTCTGGCAGCATGAACTTTTACACTAGCAGCTCGAGATTCTTCAACTAACAGCATGAACTTTGTACTTACATAGAAATTCTACTAACAGTCTGAGAAGTCTAACTAACAGTTTGAACTACATAGAATATTTCCCAACATTCTTGTTCTATACCCAACCCATGAAACCCTTTTGTCGTCCCCTCAAGCTGTATTGTGGGGCGTTTCTCCCCCTTAGGATGATCAGGGTCACCTGGTCATCATGTTTTCTTTTTGTCGCACTAGACTGAGGGCGACATAGCTGTTGTAGATCAATGACTGCCGATTCCAATCGAACCATCCTCTTATTCATATCGGCTTCCACCTACAGAAAAGAGCCGTTGCAGATTGTCGATAAACTTTGTGAACAATGCAGCTGTGGTGGCCATCTGATCCTGGTGGGCATGGATGGCAACGGTAGATTGGACTGAATGGGTTCTTGGTGGCAACTCCTGAGTTGTAGCACCCTTTCCCTATAAGATAGAAAGAAGGAGGAATGTTGTTCCTCAGTTTCTTCCTTGAGGGCTGCCAGGTCAGCCCGGGTGACAACTCCAACGTCACGGAAAATAGCCGTTAACTTCTCGGAAGTTACCCTTTGATGGCCTGGCGCGGACGGCATTGATGTGGCCGCTACAGGATTTCCATCCTACATCTCAGCATTACCAGGTGATGATGCAAATCGGGAAGTTGGTGAAGACGTCACGGAGACGTCTTTTGTGTGTAAAGATGTGATATGGGGTGTGGAGTGAGCTGTGATCGAAGGAGCGGCGGTCACCGGGGGCAGCAGGTGACCTTGTTTAACATCTCCCCCCTCCAAGCGACGGGTGATGGCATGTGAGCTTGATCCCCATGTAATGAAACAGGTTCCCGTTGAGGGGAACCTGAGTGGCTAGAAGGGTTTAGTTGCGGCTACAGGACTAGTTGCCTTATTGTGACTTGTCCGACTTTGGGTTGATGGTTCTCTCTCAGCTCTCACACTCTCCACCCTCAAAGGGTCAGAGACGGTCCATTCAGAGTTTGCCGTCTCTGGCCTCTCACCTTCTTCTCCCTCTCTATCTGCATTCAACTCCCACTCTCCTGTCCCAAAGACATTTTCACTATCCACCTCATCTCCCTCTTCCTCACTCAAACTCTCCTCACTTGAAGAAGTGGATGACTGTGTCGGATTTGACAGAGTCTCTTTTGGATACACTCCCTAGATGTAAGCCCTTACACTCTCTGTTCTCCATCCTCCCAGTGTAAGAAGACACATAGGAATGTCCATTACCAGCACCTGAGGAAGTTCCCTTAGGAGCTTGAATCATTAAAGCGCCACAATTTTATAGACATCAGATTCCGGTCTTTAATGAATGTCTTCATTCTTCTCCATAGCAAACTGGATAAAGAGTTGAAAGAATCGTTGGAAGGGGATGAATTTCCTTTCTTTCTTGGTCCCCTTGTCTTGGACTGCCCGTTTGAGTTCATCAAAGATGAACTAAGCATAGTCGAAGTGGCAGTCGTGCGCGAAAGCGGAGAACAGTTCCAGGACATGAATGTTGGTGGAGTCATACCCGAGTGTTTCCCAGTGAAACATATGTTGAGGACATCAAAGAACACGTGCCATTGCGATTGCAATTGCTTTGTCTTGAAATCAGACGTCTTTGAAAGGTTATTGTCATAGCCAAGTGTTTAGACTTCATGGAGATTTTGATCGGGTTTAAGTATAGGGGCAAAAGTGTATATGGCTAGAGAATAATGTTCTGTTGCTAGGCGGAGAATGTGGCGGATGGCTTCAAGGGTGAGGCGGATTGGGACGGGGTCAATTTTTTTCATAAAGTGAGGGATTGCGTCATTGACATATTTAAGATGGAACCAAAATTTTTGGAGGTATATAGGGTACGGCAATGGAAGTGGTGAGGGAATATAATATAGGATGGCCTTTGAGGATACCAAAGGTGATATCCTCAGCTTCATCACGGAGAAGTGACAGGTCGAGCTGCCAGTTATGGGGAGCGAATTTGGTATGGTGAGCGGGATGAAGGAGGGTGGCTTCTGGCAGCTGTTGGTTGTTGTGAGAGATAGGTTGATGCGGAATGGTCAGTGAGATTGGTTGTTCTATGACTCCTGTATTAATGCAAATTGATTAGTTAAGTTGCAAACTTGTATAAATAAGTAGGCCTTGTGATTTTGTCTAAAATATGTGTGAGTTAAACCCATCTATTCTGTTTAAAGCATCGGGATTTTTATCAGTACAATAAAAATTCAACTGAAAGAAATCCAAAGTCGATCGTTAAGAGACCGATCTTAGATTAGATGTGTTCACCCGAACTTCTATTGCTAACTAGAACCAATGGTGCAAAGACTAGGAACTTATTTTGTTTTTGTGAGAATTTTGATATGCAAAAAAAAAAAATGACTAAGTCTTGAACTTCTATGGAAGCCCGGGATGAACCCTATCCGAAATTCAGTTGGAACCGAAGTTCGGATGGGGTTATGCAGGACGTATAATGATAAGGAATCGAACATGTGGATGGCCAGAAGTTCGGATGGACCCGAGATTCGGATGATACCGAAGTTCGGATGGGTCTATGATAGACACTTAGACAATTATGATGAACCAATTTTCGGATGTACCCGAAGTTCGGATGGGTCCGATACAGATATGTTTACAAGTATTTCATGCATATGACCCGAACTTCTGATGTGACACACGAAGTTCATGTGTCATGTGAAACTTCGGGTGCACCCGAAGTTGTACTTAGAACACATCATTTAATGTGTTCATGTACATGCAAATGACTATAGTGCCATTTTCACTAAATGGCTTAAACTGCAGATCCTGACACTACAAATGATAACTAATAACTTTACTAACTACACTAACAATTAAAACCCTAAAAAGAGAAAAACCGGATGGAAAACCCTCGAAAATATCTAGAATCTGAAATCGGATGAAATGAACGTTATACTTAAAAATAAAGGAGGAAAAGTGTTACCTGATTGTCGATTAGAAGTAATATGCAAAATCGTGAGAAAAACGAGTAAAAATGTAGGTTTTTTGAGTGATGTTTGAGTCATAATGGCGGTTTTCGTGAAGCAGCTGCGTCGGAGAAGCGTAGGGAAGAAGAAGAAAGAACCAGCGTTTATTTATAGTGATGGGTCGGGCGCGGGTCAGCCCAAGACAAGCGTGTTTTTGAAAAAAATTAGGCTTTAAATTTAAAATGTGGGCCTGGATTGAATTTGACCGAATTTCAACAGTAAATGAATACAAAAACACAACAAAATAAATGAGACCAAAAAAAATAAAAATGTTTTTGTGATTTTCATTAAAAAAAAACTCAGCAACTGAGCATAACATAAAAAAATAAAACTAAAAATAAAAATAAAACAATAATTAGACATAAGAGAAACAAAAAAATGAAAATCTTTTTGAATTTTCTGGGATTTTGCAAGTGAAAGAATTAGATAAAATCTTTTTTGTATGTTTTAAGGTTTTTCAAAGTAAGACACTAAAAGGAAAATAAGAAAAAATTAAATTGAGAAACATTTGATCTTTTCTCCCCCTCAATTGGACAATTACCCTTTTAAATTGAACGTAGAGCCCTGATAGAATTTCAAAAGTCCGACAAACCTGGATATTGAAGCTTCCCACTCAATGATAAACATATCATATAAAAATTTGTCAGGTTCACCAACATTAAAGACATACATAGATAATTGAACACCGAAAATAATTCTGACACTTCCTCTAAATTGATGTACCAAATATTTTTTAATTAAAGAGATTTCAAACAATTATTATGACAAATGTTTGAAAGAATTATTTAAAAAATATCTGATATTCAACGAGAGGAGTTTAACATGCCAAATTGAGTACTAAGAACCGAAAACGAGGTTCGTCTAGAGCCTTAGTAAATATATTAGCAAGTTGAAATTTCGTGCCTAAAAATACAGTTCTATTGTCCCTTTTTTTCTACGTGGTCTTTAATGAAGTGATACATGATGTCTATGTGTTTTGTTCTAGTGTGTTATACGGGATTGCAAGATAAAGCAATTGCACTTAGGGAATCACAGTATATTGGGATATTCGTGAGTGAAAATCCATAATCACGTAACTGTGTTCTCATCCATAGCACCTGAGAGCAACAACTTGCGGCTGCTACATACTCAGCTTCGGCTGTGGATGTGGATACACAGTTTTGCTTTTTGGAAGACTAGCTCATTGATCTGTCACCCAAAAACTGAATCCCACCTGATGTGCTTTTCCGGTCTACTCTGCAACCTGCAAAATCAGCATCTGAAAAGGTGGTAAGATCAAAGTTGGTTCCCTTTGGATACCATAGACCAAGATCGGGTGTATCCTTAAGAGAATGAAATATGCGTTTAACCGTAGTAGGGTGTGATTCTTTTGGGTCGGCCTAAAAACGAGCACAAAGAGATGTAGAAAACATTAAATCTGGTCTACTGGCTGTAAGGTAGAGTAAGGAACCAATCATCCCTCTGTAAGTTGTGTTATCGACACTTTTCCCAGCAGGATCAGTGTCCAACTTATAGTTTGAAGCCATGGGAGTTACGATAGCCATGAAAGAGTCTAACATATACTTCTTGAGGATGTCAATAGTATATTTCGACTGTTCACAAATATCCCATCTTCAAGTTGTTTGACTTGTAATCCGAGGTAAAAATTCATTTCCACTAACTTGGCTTTAATACTGTTAGATATTAAATTTCGATATTGTGAATTTATTTTGTAATAATTATTTTGGTTTATCTCCTTGTAGTTTATTTCTAGTCTTTTATTTACGTGTATTTCTTTTGTTAGAAGTTGAGGGACTAAATTGTAATTCTTGGAAACTGCAATTAAATGATGTAAGGGGAAACCCCACTAGGGTTTCCCACACACACGGTCATTCTAAGAATTGAGTAGCCGCCGCTTTTTCCACATTCTCTCTGACATTTCATTCATCTTTATTCTTGCAATCATTGAGTATTTTCTATTCTGTTTTGCTTTGAATATTGCTGAAATCATTCACGTGTGCTGATTATTCTGGGAAATCATTTACAACAGATTCCAATTGTTGTAGTGGTCTCAAAGAATAATAAAGCATTCATATATCTTTCTGTAATATAAAATGATGATTCAAGCAAGAAAACAAAGAGAATGAAAGCACTTTATTAATGTTAACTGCAAAGAATGTGCTGTCGCCGTTTTCAATATAATATTCAAAATGAAAAAATGACAAGGGTATAAAACCCTAGGCGGAACATCCCTTTAAATACCTAGGATAACTTTGAGGAGATTACATAACATACCCCTAAACTTTCTAACTAAACGAAAAGATTACAACTAACAAAATTGAAATACACAGAAATAAATTAAACACAAACTATTACAAAATGAAACCACAGGATTGAAATTATATATCTAACAATTAAGTTCAATAATTTCTGTTGGGATCAAATATAAATAGAGATGAAAACAATTTTATTGTAAAAGTCCAGGGGTAGTTTTATAAATATACAATAGTTGTTATTGTATATAAATACTAGTAGTTGGTACTGTTGTAAGGAACGGTAGTGGATTGCATATACGATTTAGAAGAGCAAGTGTGTTGTACAAGTCAAGTCATTCAAGAACTCATATTGTAAGATTCTTCTTTCATGAATATAATCATTCGACTTATTGTGTTATGATCTTATTGTGATTAATTGTGATATGATTTGCATAATAAATTTAATATATCAATTGGTATCAGAGCCAAATATGGAAAAATCAGTGTGATTTTTGAATCTGAAAATCATTTTTTCTAACATTGTTTTATCGAAATTTAAAAAAAAAAATCATTCGAGGTTTTTGATTGAGTGGATGAAATGGAATGAAAAATGGATCGAATGTGACATTTTTAAAGATGATTTGTTTGATATAAGTCTCAGATTTTAATTCCAAACACACAAGTTTTAATTTGGAATTTTCAGATTTTTTTTGAAAAAAAGTCGTGTTCTTCATATTTTTGTCAAAATTAGGGTGTTTAATATGAAATTAGCCAAAAAAACACTTCACAAAAAGTGTTTCTGTGTGTAAAACGCACCTTCGATATCAATTTGAGGTTAATTCATGAATTTTTGTTGAAAAAGTTTGTATCTGATCTTGTTTTTGTTGAAATTTGTTAAAACTCGGGAAATACTACGTTCATAGAGTTGTCCGAGTTTTACCAAGTATTGATCGAGTTTTACCCTTTATTGATCGAGTTTTATCAAGAGTTGATCAAGTTTGATCAAGTTGCCTTCGAGTTTACATGTGTTTCATTCGAGTTTGATAAACTCATCACCCGAGAAAACATAAGTTTTAATCGAGTTTGATCTTTAATCAATCAAGTTTATTCATTCATCATTCGAGATTGATACTTCTTTCATCGAGTTTGTTCATGTATTAATCGAGTTTCATCATTATTAACTCGAGTTTAATCATTCTTCAACCGAGATTGATTCATGTTTCAACCGAGTTTGATCAAACATCACTCAAGTTTGATTTAATGTCAATCGAGTTTCATACATAATCATTCGAGATTCATCCTTCTTTTATCGAGTTTTATTATTATGCATTCGAGTTTCCGTCTTAGGCATCCGAGATTGATCATTAGTATATCGAGTTTGCTCATTCAATACCCGAGTTTGATTCCTTATACGTATGAGTTTCATCATTAATCACCGATTTTTTCCCTTAGACCTTTTCTGCTTAAATTGGCCATAACTTTTCACTGGAACATTGTTAGGCACAAAAAGGCCTCAGTCAAACCTGTTCTACATCTGAGGGGGAGATTTTATAATCAAACCTGTTGATGCATTTGAAGGTTGAATTTAAGGCCAATTATATGCCTTATTGAACCTGAAAATGATTTGCAATATCAGTCTAAAGCTGTTCTATATGTTGCATGTATTGCAACTAAGACAGTTTGTCCAAGCTGCTCTGTCTGCTGAACAGGCTGGACATAAACTGTCTACGCTGCTCTACACTGTTGAGCAGCTTGGGCATTTTTAAAGTGTTCTGTTCTTTGTGAACAGAACCTGTTCTTTGTGAACAGGCTAAACACTTTATGGAATTTGTTTCCAAGTCATCATGTATTGTTTTTGACTACAAGATCAGTTTACAAAGTCGAAGACAAAGTGGAAAAACAGAACTGCTCAGCCTGCCCACGCTGTTCTGTAACATGAAGACAAAAGGATATTTGAAAAAGGGTGACAGACCTTTTTCTTATATCAAAATAGGCCTTTACAGGGAAGAAAGACGCAAAGTTGACATTCCTAAATTAGTTAAAGGCAATGCAACAGTAGACAAAGTAAAAAGACAAAAGTTCTGCACATATGAAGACAAGTCTGCTTTTCAGAAAAGTGCAGAAAAGGTTATGTTGTCTTTTCAACAAGACTTTTCCTTTTCCTTCTGTCCAATGAAGATGTTTCTCTGAGATCCTCTAAGTGAGTATAAAAGGAAGCTTCTAAGGTCAGAAAGAACGTGAAGAAAGCTAAGTGCTTAAACCAAGAGTGAACGTGCAAGTGTGATCTTCATGCATGCAAGTCTTCTGTAAAACAGCATCTGTGTGATTAAGCTGTTTTACTTAAGCTGTTCCTTAAGTCTTGTAAACACAGTGAGTGCTTCTTAGTGAGTGTATTCATTGTATACTAGTTCGAGTCTGTCTTAGACTAGTAAGCATACTGTTGTATCTGTCATCTCAGCTTGAACTCTTCCGCATTCAAGCTTGTTTGTAATTAACAAATTGTTGATAATACATACAAACATTGAGAAAAGAGTGTGTAGTTTTTAAATTGCTGTATTCACCCCCCCCCCCCTCTACAGCTTATAACTATATACTTTGGGAACCTGTCGGGACCTACAAACATCGTTACAAAGTCTACCATATTTTTATTGCAAAAAAGCTGAAATTTCAACGTCAAAAAGTCAATTCAGAGCATATTTGTAATAGGTTATCATTCACAGATACATTTTTTAGAGAATCAATCAGTAAATCACTCATCAGTCCATAATAGATCTTGGAAGATTCAATATCAGCAATTCAAAATGACAAATGACAGTTTTTGAATCTTACAATGTCTGAGCTGATTGTCAAACTTATTGAATCTGAACAGATTCGTAAGAGCAATTATGAGATCTTTGTTCAATTAAATATAAATAAAACTTTTTCTTTAATGATGTCAAAAGATTGAAAGAACAAGTTTTAGATTTTGAAGAAAACCAGAAGGTTTTAAATTCTGAGATTCATATGCTTAAATTTAGAAAATCTGAATTATCTAAAGAACTTGACGATTCTAAACAAGAAAATTTTCAGAATGTAACTCAACTGAAATATCTTTTGCCTGAACGATCTGAACTTTACAAGAAAGTTAAAGATCTTGAAGCAACACTTTCAAAGACAAATCATTCTGATCAAATTTATGTTTCAAACAACACTGAAGAATTTTTTGCTCTTGAAAAGTAGTTTTCATTAACCAAAGAATTATTTGAGAAGGAAAGAAAAGAGTTATTACTTAAAGAACAAGATTTCAAAGTGAACTAATTTGTTTGAAGATAAGAGAAAGGTGTTCTTAATTTAGGAATAGTCTTTCAAAACTAATTACCAATCGTTTGATCGATAATGACAGAAATTCATATTTGGTCATCATCAAAGGATTGGAAGATCAAATAAACCATCTAATGTTTCCTCTTCTACAAATAAATCAGAAGTTAAGGTTTCTTCAGATTGTTTAAAACATAAAGTTGATCATTCTGATTTATCTTCAGAAAGTGTTAAGAATCTAGCTAGTCTTGATTCAACTTCAGATCTTAAACTTAAGTATCTTTTAAAGATAAACAAAGGCAAAGATAAGATAATTGAAAAACTTTCGGTCAAGATTTACATTGGTGAATCTTCGAAATCAAAGTTTTCAAAAGTTTCTGAAAATACTGGTTATTCTTATCAGAAAACATATTCACAGAAAAATACCAAGTATTATCAGAAACAGGCTAGCACCGGACAGTTTTTCAGAAAGAAGAGTTTGCAAAATTCTGCTCGTTCAAGTTCAAGTTTCTTTAGTTATTCAGATATTCAATTTTTTCATACTCAAAGAAATTTACTTTCTGATTTGAGAGAGAAGAAAAGAAATATAATCTGCAATGGGTACCTAAACCTGTACTTAAATGGTTACCTAAACCCGTTTTGAAATGGGTACCCAAAAGTGCTAACAAGTATGGATCCAAATCAGTTTGGATACCAAAGACGTCTTGATTTTTTGCAGACAACACAGGTTTCTACTCACATCAGTGTAGAACCTGGACGTCAATGGAAATGGTTTCTGTACACATAAATGCAGAACCCGATCTTAAATTCAAAAGGCTTTTAGTTATTTCAGATTGAAACCCGAGCTTCCGCAACAAAGGCTTCTAATCACTTCAGATTAGAACCCGATTCTGAAAGACAAATCTTTATGAAATTTCAGCCCTGAATTCAACTCTGAAGCTGAATTGACAAAGAGGGAGTTTTATTTTTACAATTTTTTGCTATCGATTTATTTTCAATGAGTTGACTAACTTTGTGTGCTTATTTCCAGGGGGAGTTTCAGATGTACTCTGACAATGAAAAGATTTTTGAGCTGAAAAGAATAATTTTTTTTATAGAATTTTAAGTTCTCATTCTCCGAGTATATCATTGAGGCTAATTGATCTAATCTCTTTGATTTTTTATAATCTCATTGCTTCTGAGATTCTCTTTATTATAATGCTTCCTATTCATTCATATTGAATTCTCCCATCGTCTCCCATGAGCTAATTCTTTCATGAACATTTGATTCATTTCATATCATTTATCAGATTTTACATTTCATTCTGATATCTCCAAACTCAACATTCCCCAAGTTCATTCTAAATTGCATCTCCTAATTCATCTAAGCTCATGAGCTGAAATGCTGAACATTATTTCTGCTGACTCTGATTATGCACCAAAAATTGTGTGATAGGCATAAACATCGCTTCTATGGTCTAACCAGACCCAGAAGACCTGTCCAAGGAGCAAACCATATATAGTTTGTGTGGGTGATGGTTCTTTAGGTCTATTAGTTGAGAAGTGTCGATTATCACGGGATATTGACAGGGTCGAGCAAAGGCAAAATGTAAATGAGATGGGTATACTGAAAGGAGATGGTGGTGCATCAGATCATGCTTTTGCTATAAAGCTGACTGACTTTATTTCTGAACAGTGAGCCGGAGGGAGCTTAGTTGAAAAATGTTGAGAGCTGAGAGTTGAGAAAGGATTTGAAGAAAAGATAGTCCTACCTACACTGTGTCTGCTAGGTAAACCTCATAATCTATCAAGCCCTAGGTGACTTGATATTGAAAAAGACGTCATGGACCCAGTGACGCATGCACTTAACCCCACCAACCACTCAGTTATCTCTCAAAAGAATTCTGTTTAAATAATAACGTAGATATAGCACATTTATATCAATATAAAAACTTTTTATGTGCGCACAAAATATTTTCGTGAAAAATACACACAGTTTTGTGAAAAATATGTCATAGTCAGAGTGCATCTGAAACTCCCCTTGGAAATAAGCACACAAAGTTAGTCAACTCATGGAAAATAAATCAGGAGCAACAATTTATAAAAATAAAACTGTCTCTTTGTCAATTTAGCTTCAGAGTTGAATTCAGGGCTGGAATTTCAGAAATATTTGTCTTTCAGAATCGGGTTCTAATCAGAAGTAATTAGAAGCCTTTGTTGCGGAAGTTCGGATTTCAGTCTAATGTAAATGAAAGCCTTTAGCTTGGGTTCTGTACTGAGAAGTACAAAAGCCATTTCCAATGAAGACCGTGTTCTAGTCTAAATTGACTAAAAACCATTACCAATGACGTCCGAGTTCTACACTGATGTGAGTAGAAGCCTGTGTTGTCTGCAAAAATTAAGATGTCTTTGGTATCCAAACTGATTTGGATCCAGATTTATTAGCACTTTTGGGTACCCATTTCAAAACGGGTTTAAGTAACCATTTAAGTACAAGTTTATGTACCCATTGCAAATTATATTTCTTTTCTTCTCTCACAAATTCAGAAAGTAAATTTCTTTGAGTACGATAAAATTGAATATCTGAATAACGAAAGAAACTTGAACTTGAACTTGAATGAGCAGATTTTTGCAAACTCTTCTTTCTGAAAAATTGTCCGATGCTAGCCTGTTTCTGATAATTCTTGGTATTTTTCTGTGAAGATGTTTTCTGATAAGAATAACCAGTATTTTCAGAAACTTTTGAAAACTTTGATTTCGAAGATATAGCAAAGTAAATCTTGACCGCAAGTTTTTCAACAATTTTATCTTTGGCTTTATTTATCTTTAACAGATATTTAAGTTGAAAATCTGAAGGTGAATCAAGCTTAATAGTTTTAGCTAGATTCTTATCACTTTCGAAAGATAAATCAGATTGATCAATTTTAGGTTCTAAACAAACTGAAGGAATCTTAACCTCTAATTTATTTGAAGAATGAGAAACAGTAAATTGTTTTGAAAAATGAAATATTTGATCTTCTAATTCTTTAATTTTGATCAAATATGAACTTCTTTCATCTTCAACCAAGTTAAGTTTCACTTTGAAATCTTGTTCTTCTAGTAAGAACTCAATTCTTTCCTTCTCAAGTGAATCTTTGGTTAAAGAAAACTCCTTTTCAAGAGCAAAAACTTCTTCAAATTTTTTTGAAGCATAATTTTGATCAGTATGATTTGTCTTAGAAAGTGTTTCTTCAAGATCTTTAACTTTCATGTATAGCTCAGATCGTTCAGGAAAAAGATATTTTTAATTGAGTTGCATTCTGAAAATTCTCTTGTTTGGAATTATCAGGTTCTTTTGATAATTCAGATATTCTCAATTTAAGACTATTATTCTCAGAATTCAAATCCTTTTGTTTTTCTTTTAAATCCAAAACTTCTTCTTTCAGTCTTGATACATCATGTAAAGCAAAAGCTTTATCTGTATTTAACTAAACAAGAATGTCATAATTATTCTTACGAATCTTTTCAGATTCAGTAAGTTTAGCAATCAGCTTAGACTTTAAAAGATGTTCATTTGCCATCTTGAATTGCTGATATTAAACTTCCAAGATCTTTTATGGACTTTTGATGAGTGAATTCTGATGAAACTTTATGAAAACTGAAAGATGTATCTGTGAACGATGACTTGTTGAAAATCAGCTCTGAAGTGACTTTTCGACGTTGATTTTTCAGCTTCTCTAAAGAAAAATGTCTGTAACTTTTTTGTGGAGTCGAAATAGGCCTTGAAAATTACCTGAACGGGCTTCGCCTATTTTAAAAATCATAGATCTCGGTTCAAGCTTCGATTTGACATATGGTAGGCATTGTAACGATGTTCCAGTCAAACGTTATGGCCAATTGAAGCAGCAAAGGGCATATAGTCAAAAGTTAGAATGAAACTCGAATGACCAATTGACCAAACTTGAATGATTAAAGACTAAACTCAAATGATTCCTTATGAAACTCGATTAACACTATGAGTTGTAACAACCTAGTCTTTAACTGAACCTTAATTCCTGTATTTGATCCAATAATGTAAATTTTATTACATTATCTGTTTTGTAATTTAATTAAGTATGAAATTATTTTATTAAATTATATTGATTTTATAAATTAGTTAAATGTTACAAATTATTAAATGATAAAAATTAAAGAGACGTATTATACAAAAGTATAGTGGGTTAATTTCACATAATGTTAAAAATGATATATATAAACTAAATTAATGACTTAAATGCCATTAAACAACACTTAAGAAAATTTCTACTCTCTCTCTCTCTACTGTACGGCAACCTCAAAGAAACATCAAGAATTCCTTAATTCTTGCATTAATTGAAGAATTTATTCAAGAAAAGGTTACAAACAACATCAAGGGACAATAATCTACAAGAATTAAAGGTAATACTTGACTTAAATTTCCATATTCTACAAGGTTTGGTTCGGTTTTATGAAAAACCGAAAATCCAAGAATTAAAACATGAAATTGATGATGCATGTTAGATTAAATTGTTAGAAATCATGTATTTAGGTATATTGAAGTTACAAAAACAATAATTGTAGTTTAGATCGATCAAATAAGTTCAAAATCTGAATTTTTATGAAAATTTGTGTTCTTGACAAAAAAAGAAAAGATCTTGGACAATCTTGATCAATTTATGGTGTTATTGATAGGGAAAATTGTATAAAAACAACCCAAATATGATAATACAACATTAAATTACATTGCATGTTATTAAAATCAGTTTTTGTGAATTTTGATGAAAAATCCGTAAGTATAAAGGATGAACACCAAGAACAAATTCTGGGAAATTTAAGTTATGGGATCTGAATTCAGTTGAATCCCGAATTCGGATGAAGCCCATTTCGGATCCATAATTCGGATGAAATGCTATTTCGTACCCACCTTGAATTTGGATAAGATTCCTACTTTGGATGAGTGATGGTCCGAACTCGAATAATCCGAGTTCGGATGCAGCACTTCGGATGGTGCTTATTTCAAATCGGCCATTTCGGTTCGGATTGGTCCGAATCCGGGTGTCCTATTTTGATATTTTGATAAAAAAAATGATTGATGAGTTATCAGTTATCAGAATCAGATAAAATAAAGATTTTAAAGCTAATTATATGATGTGATATAATTCTGGACAGGTTCAGTTAAATTCTGAACAAAGATCTAAAGATTTATAGATATTGAAAGTGGGTCACAAAATTGAAAAGAATTGACAGAGATCAGATAGACAAAGATTAAAGATAAAATCCTGGGATAACTCAGGTGGTGGATTTTATATCTGCTTGATAAAGACCACAAAACCTGTGAGTTATAGATATTCAGTTTTACATGCGAGATTTCCGGTTGACACATATTTTTGATGATAGATTAATTTGACATCCATATATGATCAGCTGGATTGTGACATGTGCTCACTATGGTTCGGTGATGCCCTGTGGATCATGATAGCTATTTGATTTATCATTTCGCATCATATTGAATTTAGAGTTCATTTCAGTTATTGCTATGAGATTATTGCTATCATGACCTTGATTACTAAGCTTTCATTATTGCTCGCATCCTTTGAAATATCAATTCAGCTTAGAATGATTAGCCTTGACGGTCTATTGTTCTAGACCATGCTAATTCACCAATCCTATTGAACTTGGTATGATGGTCCGATGTTCCGCCATGTTGATTTACTGGTAGCTAGCCCAGTATGTGGCTGATCCCCACAATTTTAAGCGTGAGCGTGGCTTGAACATCATCCGACTCTATGACTACTATGTCTCAATCATGAGTGGCTGTAGCGGCAGTCAAGATATATCATGCTAGACCAATGATCCGCTTGATAATGCATGTAATCTGAAAATCTATATTCTCACTAAGATTTGCTTACAGTTGCTGTTTACACTTTTTACAGGAAAAGATAAAGGAAAGTCACCTGATGGACCTACTTCTTAGGTCTTACAAGAATCAAGTCGAAGTTTTCATAGACCACTACTCAACAAAGCATTTCGGTACTGATTGGCAGATGAAATTTGTGGTGGTCTGGGTAGATTGATTTGATTATATGATGATATGATTTAGATTAGATGGTACCCTTTGATAAGTTTAATTTGAAAGCTGTAATCTGTATTAAACTTAATCCTAATATGTTAGTACTTGTAATTTCAATTCCGCAATATAATTACTCTATCTTAGTTATGATTGATATCGTGTTGCATGATGTGGGACCTAGACTCGTGACAACTGCCCCGTGAGGGGTGGTCTTCACATGATGGTATCAGAGCCCATAGTTTGGGTGAATCAAGTATTACGTGAGTAATACTTGGTCTCAAACTGAAGCAATACATATGTATCAATCATTTAGGAGGTTTGAACTGAGATAGGATGTACAGACTGTTAGGATGGGAAAAGGGTACATAGATCTAAGTCTATAAACTGATAGTTAAATGATTTTTAATTTTCAGTAAAGATGTCAGGATCAGGTGACATTTCAAACAACATGACTCCCCAATAGATGTTTGAAATGATGCAACAACTATTAGCCGAACATTTTGAACAACAAAATAAGAATATGCAAGAACAGTTTCAGGCTAGAGATGAGGCCGAAGCAAAAAGACGAGCTGATAAAAAGAATAAGAGAAAAGATAAACAAGTCCAGAATAATGAATCTGATTCTGCTAACTCGAACCATGAAACCCAAATTGAACAGCCGATAGGCTGTAAGTTCAAAGGTTTCAAAGCCAGCGGCGCCCTTAACTTTGAGGGTACACTTAACCCAATTCAGGCGATGGATTAGATTAGTCACACTGAAGAAATCTTCAGAATTTCTGACTGCTTAGAATCCAAGAAAGTGAGTTACGCATCTACTTTATTCGTTGGTGCTGCCCGTGCTTGGTGGAAGACTCAGAGAAGTATATATGTTCAACGCAAAATATTGTCCTGTTGACCAAAAAGACAAGATAGAGATTCAATTGATGCAGTTAACTCAGGGAACCAAGACTGTTAATGAGTATGAGCACGAATTCTCGTGGCTTTGTGGCTATTCCTCGTATCAAGTAGCCATTGAGGAAAGAAAGATGAACCGATTCCGTGGAGGGCTTAACCCTAAATACAGACATCCGATGAGCGCGATAAAGTATAAGAGTTACTTAGAGATGGTTGAAGCTGCAAGACAGATCGAGAGGGGATACCTAGAGTATGGAGATCAACTCTATGCTCCATCAACGAACCCGACATGTCCATCTCCCCCAAAGAAACAGAGATTTAGCAGATTCTTTAAATCCAACAAACCGCAATCCCAGCAATCTCAGAAATACAGCTCGCCACAGAAAGTCCAAGCTTATTCCCTCACGAACGAACCCTGATATTGTAAAAGATGTAGGAAATCACACACGGGAATGTGCAATCCTGATTATGTAACCTGTTATGTATGTAGCAGAATTGGCCACAGCAGTGAAGAATGTCCCCAGCGAGGACTTGGATGTGCAAAATGCGGAAAGCGCGGACACTTCATGTATCAGTGTCGTAGTGGACAACGAGGTCAATCGCAATCATCAGCTGGAGGTTCTACGATGAAAAGTTCAGCCGCAACTCCAACTGCAAGATCCCGTGCCTTCCAGATAACAGCGGAGGAAGCGAGAGAAATCCCTGATGTAGTTACTGGTATGTTTCTACTTAACTCAACCCCTGCTCGCGTATTATTCGATTCTGGTGCTAGTCGTTCCTTTATATCGACTTCTTTTGCACAAAGATTATCTAAATCTCCATCCAAGCTCCTCGTAGTACTTGATATTGAGACGGCCAGTAACAATTATGTTATGGATGATTCTGTGTACCGTAACTGCACTCTACTTGTCAATAATATTGTATTCAACCTCGATCTTATCACGATTCCGTTAAAAGAGTTCGACGTCATCATCGGCATGGATTGGCTAACGAATAATGAAGCTACGATTGTCTGCAACCGCCGAATCATCCGAATAAAGACTTCAGACGGCCGAGTGTTAGAAATAAAAGGAGATAAGCGAAAAGGTGCTCACTGCTTCATATCTATTGAGAAAGCGCGTAAATATTTATCTAAGGGTCACGAATCCTATCTATGTTATGTTTCATCTGAAACTATTTCTGAAGCCAACAAGAAATCTGTGTCTGATATTCCTATTGTCTGTGAGTTCACATACGTATTTCCTGATGACATTTCTGGAGAGCCACCGGAACGTCAAGTTGAGTTCGGCATTGACTTAGTTCCTGGTGCGGCTCCAATCGCTAAAGCTCCTTACAGACTTGCGCCTGCAGAGATGCAATAAATGTCAAAACAGTTGCAAGATCTGTTAGAGAAGGGATTTATCCGACCTAGTTCATCTCCGTGGGGTGCACCTGTCTTGTTTGTTAAAAAGAAAGACGGAACTCTTCGAATGTGCATCGACTATCGTGAGTTGAATAAAGTCACTATCAAGAATAAGTATCCTCTGCCCAGGATTGATTATCTATTTGATCAGCTACAAGGAGCAAGCTACTTCTCCAAAATTGATCTTCGTTCTGGGTATCAACAACTGAAAGTAAGAGATGAGGATATTCCAAAAACAGCTTTCCGAATGAGATAAGGTCATTACGAATTTCTAGTAATGCCTTTCGGTCTGACAAATGCACCAGCGGCGTTCATGGATCTCATGAATCACGTGTGCAGACCTATGTTGGACAAATCAGCTATTGTATTCATAGACGATATACTGATTTACTCCAAAACGGAGGCTGATCATGTTAATCATCTGCGTCAACTGCTAGAGTTATTGAGAAAAGAAAGACTCTATGCAAAATTTTCTTAGTGTGAATTCTGGCTCAGACAGGTATAATCTTATATTGTCTCGAGCTATTTCCTAAGCGTTCTTTGATTGAATAAAAACTTAAAATTCTACTTTGCTTTCTTAATAGATTCAATTCCTTGGCCATGTTGTATCTGGCGAAGGAATTTCAGTTGATCCGTCTAAAGTCGAGGCCGTTCAGAAATGGCAAACGCCTCGCAATGCTTCTGAAATCAGAATTTCCTTGGATTGGCTGGTTACTATCGATGATTCATTAAGGATTTCTCGAAGATTGCTGTGCCACTCACGATGTTAACACGAAAGAATACACCTTTCGTATGGACTGATAAACAGCAAGAGGCATTTGAAACTTTGAAGCAGAAACTCATTCAAGCGCCAATCCTAGCCTTACCAGAAGGCAATGATGATTTTGTCATCTATAGCGATGCTTCTGGTACTGGTCTAGGTTGTGTCCTCATGCAAAGGGGAAAAGTCATTGCCTACGCTTCAAGGCAATTGAAAGACTATGAGAAAAGCGCACCAACTCATGATCTTGAGTTGGCTGCCGTTACCTTTACATTGAAAATCTGGCGGCATTATCTTTATGGAACTCGGTGTCAGCTTTACACTGACCATAGAAGTCTCAAGCATCTATTTACTCAAAAGGATCTGAACATGAAACAGCATCGGTCCTTGGAGCTTGTCAAGGACTATGAATGCGAGATCCTGTATCATCCCGGCAAATCTAATGTGGTCGTGGATGCTTTGAGTAGAAAGACATATCCTGAAAAGTGTTGCTATGCCCTAACTCCTGTTGTATTCTCTTTTGATCTTATGAAAGACATCAAATCAGCTCAAGCCGAAGCAATGAAAGAAGAGAACCTTTGTTCTGAAAATCTGAAAGGGCAATTGCAATTTCTATCTGATGAATCATTTGGGACTTCAATGTCTCAAAAGAAACCGAATCTGGATTCCAAAATATGGTTCTATTAGCAACACTCTTCTATCAGAAGCCCATCAGTCCAAGTTATCTATTCATCCTGGTAGCTCCAAGATGTATTTCGATCTGAAAGCTGATTATTGGTGGCCAGGAATGAAGAAAGACATCGGTCAATACGTCGAAAGCTGCAGAGTCTGTCAGATGGTTAAGGCAGAACATCAGAAACCCTTCGGGGATATGCAACCACTGCCAGTTCCTGAGTGGAAGTGGGAGCATATAACCATGGACTTCGTCACGAAATTGCCAAAGACCAAGAGACAGCACGACTCCATCTGGGTTGTCGTGGATTGATTAACGAAGTCAGCCCATTTTATACCGATGAAAAAGCGTATTTTCTTGATAGATTGGCACAAATTTACATCACTGAGGTCATTTCTCGTCATGGTGTGCTGAAATCTATTGTCTCTAATCGTGATAGTCGTTTCACTTCGAGATTCTGGAAAGCACTGCAAGAAGGGATGGGTACTCGAATCTCCATGAGTACAGCTTATCATCCAAATGCAGATGGCCAAAGTGAACGCACTATCCTTACTCTTGAAGACATGATCCGTGCCTGTGTTCTTGATCTGGGTGGTATTTGGGATGACCACTTGCCTTTGGTCGAATTCTCATATAACAACAGTTATCATTAAACGATTAAGATGGCTCCTTTTGAAGCTCTATACGGAAGAAAGTGCAGAACTCCCACATGTTGGCGCGAAACAGGTGAATCGCCTTTAGCGGGTCCTGCCCTTCTACAGTTGACTCATGAGAAGATTCAACTTGGTCAGAAGGAACATTCTTGAAGCTCAAAGCAGGCAGAAGTCATACTATGACAATCGGCATCGATCGATTAGTTTTGCAGTTAATGATTGGGTGATGCTGAAAGTATCCCCAATGAAGAATGTGGTACGGTTTATAAAGCGAAACAAGCTAGCTCCAAGATTTATTGGCCCGTTCAAGATTGTTGAAAAGGTAGGGAACCAATCTTACCGTCTTGAACTACCAACTGATTTAGCGAGAATACATCCTGTATTCCATGTTAGTCATTTGAGAAAGAGCTTAGCTGATGAAAGACAAGTGCAGATACCACATGTTAATCTGCAAATTGATGAGAAACTTCGAGTGGTTGAAGAGCCAGAATGTATTCTGGACTCGAAGACCAAAAAGCTTAGAAATAAAGAAATACAGATGGTGCTCGTTCAGTGGAAACAACACAAGGGTTCGCATCAGTCTTGGGAATCTGAAGATGTCATGAAAGCAACATATCCAAGTCTGTTCGAACATAGCTAACTTCGAGGACGAAGTTTGTGCGTGGTGGAGCCCATTCCGTAACAACCTAGTCTTTAACAGAACCTTAATTCCTGTATTTGATCCAATAATGTAAATTTTATTACATTATCTGTTTTGTAATTTAATTAAGTATGAAATTATTTTATTAAAATATATTGATTTTATAAATTAGTTAAATGTTTCAAATTATTAAATGATAAAAATTAAAGAGATGTATTATACAAAAGTATAGTGGGTTAATTTCACATAATGTTAAAACGATATATATAAACTAAATTAATGACTTAAATGCCATGAAACAACACTTAAGAAAATTTCATACTCTTTCTCTCTTCTCTCTCTCTCTCTCTCTCTACTTTACAGCAACCTCAAAGAAACATCAAGAATTCCTTAATTCTTGCATTAATTGAAGAATTTATTCAAGAAAAGGTTACAAACAACATCAAGGGACAAGAATCTACAAGAATTAAAGGTAATACTTGACTTAAATTTCCATATTCTACAAGGTTTGGTTCGGTTTTATGAAAAACCGAAAATCCAAGAATTAAAACATGAAATTGATGATGCATGTTAGATTAAATTGATAGAAATCATGTATTTAGGTATATTGAAGTTACAAAAACTATAATTGTAGTTTAGATCGATCAAATAAGTTCAAAATCTGAATTTTTATGAAAATTTGTGTTCTTGACAAAAAAAGCAAAGATTTTGGACAATCTTGATCAATTTATGGTGTTATTGATCAGGAAAATTGTATAAAAACAACCCAAATATGATAATACAACATTAAATTACATTGCATGTTATTAAAATCAGTTTTGTGAATTTTGATGAAAAATCCGTAAGTATAAAGGATGAACACCAAGAACAAATTCTAGGAAATTTAAGTTATGGGATCCGAATTCGGTTGAATCCCGAATTCGGATGAAGCCCATTTCGGATCCATAATTCGGATGAAATGCTATTTCGGACCCACCTTGAATTCGGATAAGATGCCTACTTCGGGTGAGTGATGGTCCGAACTCGAATAATCCGAGTTCGAATGCAGCACTTCGGATGGTGCTTATTTCGGATCGGCCATTTCGGTTCGGATTGGTCCGAATCCGGGTGTCCTATTTTGATATTTTGATAAAAAATGATTGATGAGTTATCAGTTATCAGAATCAGATAAAATAAAGATTTTAAAGCTAATGATATGATGTGATATAATTCTGGACAGGTTCAGTTAAATTCTGAACATAGATCTAAACATTTATAGATATTGAAAGCGGGTCACAGAATTGAAAAGAATTGACAGAGATCAGATAGACAAAGTTTAAAGATAAAATCCTGGGATAACTCAGGTGGTGGATTTTATATCTTCTTGATAAAGACCACAAAACCTGTGAGTTATAGATATTCAGCTTTACATGCAAGATTTCCGGTTGAGACATATTGTTGATGATAGATTAATTTGACATTCATATATGATCAGCTGGATTGTGACCTGTGCTCACCATGGTTCGGTGATGCCCTGTGGGTCATGACAGCTATTTGATTTATCATTTCGCATGACATTGAATTTACAGTTCATTTCAGTTATTGCTATGAGATTATTGCTATCATGACCTTGATTACTAAGCTTTCATTATTGCTCGCATCCTTTGACATATCAATTCAGCTTAGAATGATTAGCCTTGACGGTCTATTGTTCTAGACCATGCTAATTCACCAGTTCTATTGAACTTGGTATGATACTCCGATGTTCCGCCATGTTGATTTACCGGTAGCTAGCCCAGTATGTGGATGATCCCCACAATTTAAGTGTGAGCGTGGCTTGAACATCATCCGACTCTATGACTACTATGTCTCAATCATGAGTGGCTGTAGCGGCAGTCAAGATATATCACGCTAGACCAATGATCCGCTTGATAATGCATGTAATCTGAAAATCTATATTCTCATTAAGCTTTGCTTACAGTTGTTGTTTACACTTTTTACAGGAAAAGATAAAGGAAAGTTACCTGCTGGACCTAGTTCTTAGGTCTTACAAGAATCAAGTCGAAGTTTTCATAGACCACTACTCAACAAAGCATTTCGGTTCTGATTGGCAGATGAAATTTGTGGTGGTCCGGGTAGATGGATTTGATTGTATGATGATATGATTTAGATTAGATGGTACCCTTTATAAGTTTAATTTGAAAACTGTAATCCTGTATTATACTTAATCCTAATATTTTAGTACTTGTAATTTCAATTCCGCAATATAATTACTCTATCTTAGTTATGATTGATATCGTGTTGCATGATGTGGGACCTAGACTCGTGACAACTGCCCCGTGAGGGGTGGTCTTCACATGAGTAAACTCGAATGATGAACGAACAATCTCGGATACCTAAGAAACAATCTTGGATGGAAAAGAATGAATCTTGAATGATTAAGTATGAAACTCGATTGACACTAAATCAAACTTGAGTGATGTTTGATCAAACTCGGTTGAAACATGAATCAATCTCGGTTGAAGAATGATCAAACTCGAGTTAATAATGATGAAACTCGATTAATACATGAACAAACTCGATGAATGAAGTATCAATCTCGAATGATAAATGAATAAACTTGATTGATTAAAGATCAAACTCGATTGAAACTTATGTTTTCTCGGGTGATGAGTTTATCAAACTCGAATGAAACACATGCAAACTTGAAGGCAACTTGATCAAACTCGATCAACTCTTGATAAAACTCGATCTATACTTGACAAAACTCGATCAATACTTGGTGAAACTCGGTCAACTCTATGAACGTAGTATTGCCCGAGTTGTAACAAATTTCAATAAACAACAAGATTAGATTCAAACTTTTTCAACAAATAATCATGAATTAACCTCAAATTGATATCGAAGGTGCATTTTACACACAGAATCACTTTTTGTAAAGAATTTTTATCCAATTTCAGATTAAAGACCCAAAAATTGACAAAAACATGAAGAACTCGACTTTTTTTTTTTCAAAAAATCAGAAATTTTCAAATTAAAATCTTTGTGTTTGGAATTGAAACATGAGACTTATCTCAATTGATTCGTCTATTAAAACTCCACCTTCGATCCAATTTCTACTTCATTTCATCCACAGAATCAAAAACCTCAAGTGATTTTCTGAATTTTAAAACTTTCGACGCAACAGTGTTCTTCAAAAAATAATTCAAATTCAAAAATCACTCAAATCTTTGCCATATTTGGCTCTGATACCAATTGATAAATCAATATTTTGCAATTCAATTCATATAACAATCAATCATACACAATCAGATCATAACACATAATACCGAATGCTTATATTGAGAAGAAAGAATCTTACATTTACGGTTCTTGACTTTCTTGCACAACACACTTGAATCTAACCTATCAGTACATGCAACCATGTATATTCTGATTTCTACATGTATTGTTTTCTTCTCTTTATATACAACACACAAGTATTGAATATTTACTCGAAACCCCCTGAACTTAATAAATTGTTTTCATCTCTATTTATATTTGTACCCAACAGTTGCCAAAGAACAGAGACAGACAGATTGCCAAGTTTAGTTTTTCCCCTTTTTATTTTTTATTAACCCACACTCACAACATTTTTTTTCTTTCTGTTTGTGTGCGATGGCAGACAAAAGCACCACCACCTTTATTTCTCCAGCTAACCCAAATACATTAATAAAAAAAAAAGAATTCTGACTTGGGACTTACTCCGAATCGAGCCCAACTAAATTATTAAGGCCTAAACCCCTACCTGGCCCAACACGCCCCCCCCCCCCCCCTTTCTCTAATTTATGTTTGTATTGCAACGAGAAGGAAAACAGAGACATGCAGACGCAGTATGTTGCCCCCCAGAAGGAGAAAGAAAAGAGATCGGCCAGCCGCCGGCCAAGGGTGGGTGATGACGGCGGCGGCGGCGCTTGACTCCGGCCACCACTAAACCCTCTGTTGGAAAATAATCTAAGTATGTCAAGCTGTTAGTTAGGATTTCTCAAGCTGTTAGTAGTATTTCTGTGTAATTACAAAGTTCGAGCTGCCAGTTCAACAAACTCGAGCTGCTAGTTCAAAAGTTCAAGCTGCCAGAGTTAAAGTTCAAGCTGCTCAACAGATAGATAACAGAAAGCGCTAAAATTCAGAAAGTGATATATATTTCAAGATTTGAAGATCTTCCAAGCATATCTACTACCAGAGAAATCAGAGTCCGTCAAGGAAACAAATCAGAAAGCTATAAATATAGACAGACTATGTCTTTCTAATGTAATCGTGGTGCTTAAGTTTTTCATATTGTAATTGCATTCTGATATAAGTTTCAAAAGCCTCTAAGGTTGAAAAACCCTAAGAACAGTCTGTGTTCTTCGTCTAATCATAACAGATAAGAGGTGATTGTAATCAGAGATTTGGCAATATAAAGGTTTTTTATATTGATTGTGTTTATTTTATTATATGTTCTTTATAATTCTGAAAGTTTTCTTAAAACAATTAAGTGTTATTCCGCAAACTTCTTAATTGGACTTTGATTCAAAACAAGCTAATTGGTTTAAACTCTGATCTATTAAAAACCAGTTAATCTTAGGTGATTTTTTTGATCTTGACAAGTGGTATCAGAGCCACAGGTTCTGTTTGTAATTCTTTGTTTTCAAAGTCAGAAACTTTCATCGTTTAAAACTTTTGTTTTTCTGCAATGGTGTTTGAAAATAGCAGTAGTGGATCTGGGCAAGGACTTAAAGTGCCTATGCTCAAACCCACTGAGTTCGAGATGTGGAAACTCAGGATTCAACAACACATTCAATTCATTGACTATGCCCTATGGGAAGCTGTTGAAAATCCTCCTGCAGTTGATCCTGAACTAGATGCTGAGGGAAAACCAAAAAGAACACCTCCAAAACTGAGATTGAAAGAAAGGCTAGAATGAATGAAGTCAAAGCTCTTACTATTTTACAAATAGCCATTCCTAATGTTTATCAACATCAGTTTAAAAAATTCTATACTGCTCATTCTCTATGGCTTGCTTTAGAGAAAAGATTTGCTGGCAATGCTAGCACAAAAAGAAACCAAAAAGATCTTTTAAAACAGCAGTATGAAAATTTTTCTGGTGGAAAGAATGAAAACCTTACTCAAATCTTTGATAGGTTTAAGAAGCTGATAGGTGGATTGGAGAGTGCTAAGGTCAGCCTGGATCAAGATGAAGTGAACAGAAAATTCCTCAGATCTCTTGGTGAAAAATGGACAGTCCATGCTGCCCAATAGAGAACCAAAGACACTCTAGTTGAAATAGAGTTGGATGACCTCTACAACAGCCTGAGAGTGTTTGAATTTGAAATTGAAAATAAAAAGAAACTTTTTTCTTATAATCAAAACACTGCTCTGCTGTCATCAGCATTAAATGATAAATCAAACTGCTGTGATTCTTTTTCGGGAACTGATGGCAACTGTTCTGAAGTTCATTATGAGGCATTTGTTGCAAGTGATGGACTTTTTCCTCTTAATGCTGAAGATCTGGAACAAATCCATCCAGATGATCTAGAAGAGATTGACTTAAAGTGGCAACATGCCATGTTGACTATGAGGGCCAAAAGATTTCTTAAAAGGACTGGCAGACCAAACTTTCAAGCCTGAACAGAAGGCAAGACAGCATTTGACAAATCAAAGGTTGAGTGCTTCAAATGCCACAAACTTGGCCATTTTGCTAGAGAGTGCAGATCACAAGGTCAGCAGCCACCAAGACCCCAACAAACCAGTCAAATATCATCTTCACAAGCTCTTGTTTATCAAGAAGACAATGTGTTTGACTGCAGTGACCAGACAGAAGAGGAGTTTCAGAATCAAGATCTTATGGTAGAAACTACAACTGTCACTTCCTCTGAACTACCATCTGAGTTAAATGCTAAACTCTGCTCTCAAGCATGCAAAAATATGGTTAAAAAGTACAGAGAGCATAACGAGAGCATGTGCAAAACTCTAGCTAAGATGGAAGAGAGGAGATATGAGTATATGCAGGCAATAGAGGATCTTGAAAAACAGATCAATGACTATAAGGATAATGAGATTCAGATGGGACATGATAGAACATATCATGAGTGGGAGAAAAAGGAGCTAAATGAGAAAATAGAGACTCTTAATAAGAAATTAGAAGAGGCTGAACAGAAGGTGTTAGAAGCTCTCAAGAAAGTAGAATCTATAAACATAGACTTGGGCAGCTTCAAGCTGGCCAATCAAAAGCTAGAACACCTAATGAAAGTTCAATTTAAAGATAGGGTAAAATCTCAACTCAATCCCAAGGAAGGAATAGGATATAAGGCTACTCCACCTCCACATAACAATAAATACATTTATCCTATGAGTGAAGTTGCTGATAGGATTGTGAATGAACCATTAGATGAGAAAATGAAAACTGTAGATCCTATCCTTGAGGATAAGCCTGAACCTAAAGAAGAATTGGTTCTCAATGAAGGCAGTAAGAGTGAGGAAGCTGAGAGTAACTCCAAAACCATGAATGAACCTATAGGACCTCCTGTTTCCAACTCTATCAGAACCAATAGTCTGAAAGGAAAAGAGAAGATGAGTGAATGCAATCATGCTCCACATGTTTCTGTACCTTCTAACTGTAATATTGAATCTTCTTCCAAAATAAATAAAAAGGGTAAAACTGTTCCAGTATGCACATGTCAACAGCATGGTGTCCAAAAGTTTCCCACACAGCAGCAGGTAAGGGGAAATCAAAGGAACAAGAACCAGTTATGGTCACACAAAACTGGTTCCCCTATCAAAACAATCAAAAGATGTTTCCACCGTGGCAGGAAAAACCATTTGGCCAAGCACTGTTTATATAAACCATCTGTTGCAAAACAGACTGTGTTTCAAAAACATGCCATTTCTCAATATTCGAAAATTCCAAAGGCCTCAAAACCTGTTACCCCAGTTCCAAAGAAGACAGTTGATCACATGTACAAAAAAGTCAACAAAAGGCCGCCTGTATACCAAAAAACAAGCTTTAATGAAATCTAAATTAAGCATGAAAAAGATATGGTGTGTCAAAGGCAAAAACACAGCTCAAACTGCTAATGCAAAAGTTGAAACTGTTAAGTCAAAAGTTGGAACTGGCAGTGCAAATTCTGAAATTGCTAGAACTCAACATCCAATTCAAACTGCTAAGTCAAAAACTGGAACTGGTAGTGGATCATCTGAGACTGTTAAAGAAAAAGTTGGAAAGAACACCTGGACACCTCATGTCATAACTAAATACTCTTCACGGAATCAACCAGTGGATCTCGCTAAGTTTAAAAAGACACAAACAGTATTTAGATATGTCAATGCACAAGGACAACCCAAAACCAATTTGGTTTGGGTTTACTCCACTACTAACTGAGCTTTTTCTTGAGCAGGGCAACTACAGGAACCAACATAAGACAAGATGGCATATGGACAATGGATGCTCTAGGCACATGACTAGGCAAATCTGAATGCTTGTCAAATTTCAAAAGCTTTGAAGGAGGATTTGTTGCATTTGGTGGAAATTCCAAAGGAAGTAAGGTAACTGGTAAGGGTACTGTCAAAGCAGGCAATATGATATTTAATGATGTTCTGTATGTTGAACAACTGAAGTATAGTTTATTAAGTGTGTCTCAAGTTTGTGACAAACAAAACATTGTTTTGTTCACAGACTCTGAATGTATTGTCCTACCAAAAGATTTTGAAATACCTGAAAATATTGTTTTACTCTGAACACCAAGAAAGGACAATGTCTACTGTTTGGACACAAAACTCTTATCCAAATCAAATAGTTTAAGTTGTTTAATATCCAAAGCATCATCAAATGAGTCTGCTTTATGGCACAGAAGGATGTGTCACATGAACTTCAAATCCATGAATGTTTTAGTCAAAAAGAACTTGGTAAGAGGTTTACCACAGAAGGAGTTCATATGTGATGATCATTGTGTAGCCTGTCTTAAAGGCAAGCAACACAAAACTTCTCATAAGGCCAAGGAAGTAACTTCAATCTCATTTGCTCTTCATCTTATTCATATGGATCTTTTTGGTCCAACATCAGTTTTGAGTTTGAATAAAAGAGCCTAATGTTTAGTCATTGTTGATGATTTCACCAGGTTTACATGGGTTTATTTTCTTAGAACTAAGGATGAAACTGCTGAGTTGGTCAAATCCTTCATTCTAAAAATAGAAAACCAATCTCACTTAAAAGTCAAGGTGATCAGGTCAGACAATGGAACTGAATTTAAGAATCATATCCTAAACAGTTTCTGTGAGTCAAAAGGAATTGCAAGGCAATATAGTGCACCTAGAACACCACAACAAAATGGTGTAGCTGAAAGAAAAATAGGACACTAATAGAGGCTGCTAGAACCGTATTAGCAGATTCCAAATTGTCAATGACCTTCTGGGCAGAGGCAGTAAACACAGCCTGTTATGTTCTAAATAGGATTCAAGTTGTCCAGTCATAAGTAAAAACTCCCTATGAGTTATTCCATCACAGGATTCCCCTAGTATACTAGCCTTTCTAAAACCATTTGGTTATTCATGCACTATTCTACATACTAAAACTCACTTAGGTAAGTTTGAAAGTAAGGCAGAAGAAGGATTCTTTGTAGGACACTCTACTCAAAGCAAAGCCTATAGGGTCTATAACAGTGTTTCCGAAACCATTGAAGAAAGTGCCAATGTTGAGTTTAATGAAAATACTGCAAATGTCAAAGGCACTGGTCCTGATTGGTTGTTTGATTTAGATTCACTAACAAATTCTCTGAGCTTTGTTGAGTATTCTGCAGGAGAAGTTGGAAACAATGTTGAAACTGCCAGTACAAATTCTCATGTTGTCAACACAAACATTCAAGCTATTGGCACAAAGTTTCCAACTGCTGAAGATTCTGATAAATGGGATGAGTATACTGTTCTACCACTTCTCACTTGTGACCCTCCTAGGGTCCTGATTGACCAACAAGACATACATACAGAGTTTGAAGTGTCAATCCCAAGTCCTGAAGTAACAGCTCCAACCAATAGTGAAACAGTCTCATCTTTAGATCAAACTGTTACTGAAGTAGAATCATCAAGTGGTGCAGAAGGTGATGATACAAATCTGGGAAGCTCATTTCAGATAGAAAGTGAACCTACACTCAGAGTTCACAAATATCATCCACTTAACCAGATCATGGGAGATCCACGCACTCCTGTGTAGACAAGAACAATGATTCACAAGGAATCTACTGCTACAGAATCAGCAGTTCCTAAATTCAGTCTAGCTGCCTTTGAACATGCATGCTTTATGTCACAATTAGAACCAAAGATGGCATCCGAGGCTCTGAAGGATCCATCTTATATTGAGGCCATGCAAGAAGAGCTTTTGCAATTCAAAATTTAGAATGTGTGGACACTGGTTGAGTTGCCTAAAGGGAAAAGGGAAATTGGTACAAGATGGGTTTTCAGGAATAAAAAGGATGAGAGAGGTGTAGTGATCAAAAACAAAGCAAGGCTGGAAGCTCAAGGATACACTCAAAAAGAAGGAATAGACTATTATGATGTCTTTGCCCCAGTAGCAAGAATAGATGCCATCAGACTGTTCCTAGCCTATGCCAGCTACAAAGGGTTCAAGGTGTACCAAATGGATGTGAAATCTGCATTCCTATATGGTACAATTGAAGAAGTGGTATATGTGTGTCAGCCTCCTGGATTTGAAGACTATAAGTATAGAGAGAGAGTCTACAAGTTAGACAAAGCACTGTATGGGCACAGAGCATGGTATGACACTTTGTCTTCATATCTACTATAGAATGGCTTCAAGAGAGGTACTCTGGACAAGACACTGTTCACATAGTCTATCAAATCAAAGATCCTTCTTGTTCAGATCTATGTTGATGACATCATCTTTGGATCAACAAATGACATTCTCTGCAAGGAGTTTTGTAAGGTCACCTACCGACGGATCCTATCTTGATCTGACGCTGTCCAACGAGTGCGGAATCCTCGTTAGCGGTTTGACGGAATGATCACGCACACGAAACACGGAGACACACACGATGATAGACGCAAACTAGAACGCCCCGACACGTGATTCTCTCCGAGAACACACAAAAACGCCTCTGCAAGTTCGTAATCGCCCTTAGCCTAGTTCTGCAAAAGTTGTTAATCAAAACTGGTTAACTCTTAATTATAGACAATAATTTCGAACTTGCCTTGGACAAGTTCGAGAAAGCCCAAGGCCCACGAACTTGTCCACCATAAGTTCGAACCAGTGCCTTTGAACTTGTTCTAGAACTTGTCTTTGAACTTGTTCTAGAACTTATGTTTGAACTTACCTTTGAACTTATGTTTGAACTTATTGAAATACATCAATTACAACCACGTTCAAACATATATACAATCAATATCAAATCATATATCAAACTTATATCGAAACATGTATTCATATGCAATTACGAACAAATTGACTATTACAAAATATCATCTATACTTACATTGCTATCGTCACACAGGGTGCACTAACAGACTCCCCCTTGACGATAACTTCTAACTATATATATTTTGTCTAAGTACTAGAACTATTTAAAATACTACCAGCATACAAACCCTTTTCTATACAAACCTTGACTACCTTTTGATACTTCCTGCCTTCTGATCTCCAACCTTCATGGAAATAGATAGGTTGTTCATGAAGTTTCTACAAGTCGCTCTGAGATAGGTTTACAAGATGTAAAGGGTCATATACTTTCAAAATCACCTTGTCCTCATGGTCCTCCATGACTGCCTCTACTGTTTCGTTGTCAACGAACCACCACTTCATGTTCGCGAGAACGTCCTGTGGCATTGTCTTCAATGGAACCTTCTTTAAGCATCGGACTGGTCTATAGAACATCTTCATCCAAGGTTTTCCAGTCAATGGATCTATTCTTGATTCATCCATTACTCTCTTTCCTTCCCTTGGCTTTATCCTCTCAAACCTTCCAGATCGACCTTCTTTTCTTATAATTCTAGCTATTACTTCAGCGTATTGGTCATCTCCTAGGTTTATCAAATTCTTCCATGCCAGATCTTTTACTTCGCATTTAGGCAGAGTATTAAATACTTTCAACGTTCTCCTCAGATGTTGCAGTCCATCTCGTCTCTTCAGCACAAAGAGTTGTAGCTCTCTATCGAAAAACCAGCTAAGAATGCCTCCAGACAACTTTCCTGGACTAGGCAATCTCATCTTCTTCCTCACAGCTAGCTCAGTTCTTTTCTCTTCCTTTCTAAACCACAACTGTCTTTTCTCATAATTTGTAAGTTCCCTTTCAAGCTCCTCACTCTCTGATTCAACATTAAAAGCATCTTTAAAAGCATCGATGTCTATCAAATTCTGTTCAGTTGTAGTGTATGTATATGTGATAGGATTCTGTTGAATAATGATCTCATTTGCCTCATCTTCTTCGTCAACCAAGACCTCATCATCAGATTTCCAGACTGTAACGTCTTCTGGCACGAACTCCCCTTCTTCAAGGTCTTCAATTTCATCCTCAAAATCAAACATCACCTCTTCATCTTCAATATCCATTAAAGCTTCAATCATCTCGTGCTCAACAGTCTTTGAAGCTTCACCTTCACCTCCTTCTCCCATACCAGACTGACTAGGCTCCCCCTGAATTTGTGCTTGCTGAGCAGTCTCTTGGGATAGCTCACCTTCTCTTTGAGCATCTGGATCATTGCCTTCGTCATCGTCTCTTCTCACCTTCAGCTGATCTTCCTTCCAGCTACTCTCCCCCTGAGCTTGCAGATTTTTCAATAATTGCTCCAGGAGAGTCTTCATCGTCTTCAGCTCAGACTGCTGATCAGCCACAGTTGTCCTTAACTTGGCATTCTCTTAATCAAGTCTGGCATTATGCTGTTCCAGCTCTTTCACAGCTGTGGACAGTTGATAAATTTGGACTGTTTGGAAGTCCAGTTTTCCTTTCAGCTCAGTGAACCGCTGATTGTCTGTGTAAGAAGTCGAAGTTGATGGAATGGAGGCGGATGTAGTTGGAGCTGTTGTTGAGGTTGATGTAGCAGCCGGTAACACTGTCTGAGGAGCTGAAGTGGATGGAGCTCCCTGCATAAATCTATGCCTCCTCACCCTATGCCTAGGAACGAGTGGAACTTCCACCTCTTCTTCAAAATCAGAGTCTTCTGCCTCTGCATCCCTACCTACTGGCCTTGTCATTTTCCTTATACTGACCACTAATCTCGATCCATATCTGCCAATTGTGATAGCCGGATCAGCAGCCTCTATCTCCTTAGAACTAGACTCGGAGTCAGACTCGGAGGCAGTCTCTACGTGACCCACAGCCTCAGTCTGTACCCTTTCTCCTTCTTTTTCACCCTGGACTTATGTGTCCATAAACTCAGCTTCAGATGGCTGGTATTCATCAATCTCTCTAAAAATATCATTGAACTCAGCCGGAGGGTCTAAAACATCCTGAACCAGTTGTTCAACAATATTTTGCTCCGCTGCTGTTTGTGCCCATATTTCTTCCAGAGTTTGCGCCCTCTGATCGTATTTGGGGGCCGAACTCGATGGGCCGGCAGCTTCCGTTGATGGACCAGCTGCTGTAGATTCTGTTAGTTGGCGAGAGGAGGGTCTAGCAACCGGAGGTCTGTTTGTTGCCGGTGCTCTGCGTCGTTGCCTCTCCTGTTGCGGTGGTTGTTGTTGTTGCTGTTACGGCTGCTGCTACTGTTGTTGAGCTCCACCAGTCCAATTATCACCCTTCGGGGCAACAAAATCCGGATATATAACCGCTTGGAACAATGGTGCCACTTGGGGCCTGACCTGCTCAGCCCTTCTCGCATTGTGGGTCTAGCAGTCAGCAAAAATCCTCTTATCGATTAAGGCCACGCCACTTAGATCTGAAAGTGGTGGCAAATTCGGCAAAAAATGGCGAATGATCATCATAGCAAAATGATGGTACATCAAAAATCTTTCCCTCACCGGAGCTGTGATCTGGTGCACAAACTCATTAAAAAAAACATTTAAGAGAAACTGATTCGTTTGTTGTACACCAAGGCAATTAACGCCGATTGCAGTTTAGACACCATCGTGTCAAATCCCGCCTTCTTTGGCGCAAAACATACCATAATGACGTGGACAAGATACCTCCATTGTCCAATCAGCCCACTCTTCACATACGAAGCCTTCGTTATGTCTTGGGCATATCCCATTCTAAAAAACGCGGCTCGCCTAATAGGTAGTGGAAAATCTATCGGCCCTGCTTCTTGGTCTTCAGATCCTAACTGTAGGATCTGCCTCAACATATCAGCCGAAAAGACGATTGGCTGTCCACCCATTCTTGTTCTTAGAACAGTAGGTGTAACCGAGCAATCCACTTGTAGATGCTCCCAGAACTGTCGCACATAGGTCAATGTGATTTGAAGATTGTGAGTAAGAGCGTAGGAGACTCGGGACTGTGTCAGAAACTCTATCATCTGACGATACGGCTGTGCTTCAGGCAATTCACGATCCACGGCCATAACCATGTTATGCTTATTATAAAACGCCCAATCACCCATATTTGCACACGATATCAACAAGCAACATTAGTAATTAAAAATAAAATGAAACTTGTTTATTTCGAATTTGCATAACTTCGAACTTACATAAGTTCGAAATCCAACACATTCGAATTTATACAAGTTCGAATTTATTTTAAAAAAAAACATTCGAATTTAAAGAAATTCGAGGAATATGTTCGAACATGACTGACTTTGAACTTGTAGATATTTCAACAAGTTTGAACTTTCTGACAAGTTCGAACCTAATGAACATGTTCGAAGTCGGTCACTTTCAAACTAAAATCCAAGATTTTAACCCCATTTGACTTAATCAATAGTATAATCTAGTTCTATTGGTTTCTAATCGAAGTTATTTATAATTTATTTGAACTTTTATCCGTCAAAACTCTTGATTTCAAATCACAAAGTTTCAGCTCAAATAAACATCAAATAAACTCGATTTTTGTCATAATAATGTCCTAGACTACACATTCTTTGTATAATAATGGTTACTATACCTAAGTATATGAGTATGTTCGAGAAATGAAAGCAAAACTTCGAAGAATAGTGGGAAATTCTAGTATCGGTAAGTTCGAACACAAGTTCGAGATCACCGCAGCACAAGTTCGAATGAATAAATTCGAGGGTAGGTGCCTTAAATGAAGTACTGTTGACCTATTTATACCAACTACCTTTGAAATTAGCATAAGTTCAAACTTCCTGACAAATTCGAAGCTAAGTTCGAATTTGTCTGATTTTCGAACTTAAGTGAAAATTTTAAAAATCCTTGAATAAAATTCAACTTTTTCGTATAACGGAATTTTACAAACCTTGCAAAAACATTCACACTAAGCAACAGATATTCACGCAATATTTGTTTAATCAACCAAAAATGCATCCTAGTAACTTTGACCTTTTTCCTACTTAGAATAAAATAAAATGAAATGAAATAAAATAAAAACTTAAACTACTCAAAAGTACTTTTAAATTACTACCTATACTACCAGAATATTTTTGCGAGAAAGTCAAAGAAGGTTCAATCAGATAGCGATGTCAAGCGCACTTTCCGTATTACACTTTCACACTTAGGAAGTTTTTATTCCTTTGATTGTTTGTTGTGATATACATTCCAAGTTGATTGTCGGTATGATTTTCCCTTTAAACATTTTACACTTTGGAATATCCATTGGCCTTTTTATTTATCAAGAAACTACCTTACGTGTCCCATACTTAGACATACTTCTATGATCATAGCAGACACACAATGATTATAACTTTTCAGTATTGCAAATTTTCTTTAAAAGGCAAACGTCGGAAACAGTTCTGTATATACATAAAACAGAGTGTCTTAGTTTGTCTTAGAGTTTATTTAAAGTTAGCAAGACAACGGTGACAGGTTTGTACTTACGTACAACAAAGCGACTTATTTTGCTAACTTGAGTCAAATCAGAGGTGACAGGTCTGTACTTACGTACAACAAAGCGACTTGTTTTGACTCCCTCCCTAAATCAAAAAAAAAAATTCTTTTCTTTTCTTTTAAGATGTATTTGATGTTGCTATACATCCCCCAGAAAATTTGCATACCTCATTTAGAATCATTGTCTGTATGTCTCTAACATAGAAATTAAAACCATTTGGTCATACATCTAAGTTAGTTACACATATGACTTTTTCTTGAAAATTTTATTAGCCTTTGAGATTCCCTTTGTGTATTATGCCTACCAACACATCAAACAGGAAAGTGTATATCACTTAGAGTTTAAGGTGCTTTATGTGTGAAAGCTTAACACTTAGAGTTTGTTTAGACGGTGCTAATTTTCGTCACTTTGAACCTATGTCTCTAAGACTTAACTCAATTTTCTAATATTCTCTCTTTTTTTTTTTAATTTTTCATGGTTTTCTCTCTTTTTTTTTTTGTTTTACATTTTTAAGATAAGCTAATAAACTAACCTACTAACTTACTATGAAAGGAAATAAATTATACTTAAACACTAACTTACTATAAAAAGAAAGAAAAAAATACTAAGGTCAAGTTACTCTGGATTACGCATATCATTTAGTTGAACTAACAACTCAAAGCGTGACTTATCAAAAGCTTTTGTGAATAAATCTGCATTGTTATCTTCCGTTGCCACTTATACCAGTTTAATTAAGTTCCTTTTAGCACAATCACGTATGAAATGATGTCTTATGTCTATGTGCTTTGTTTTACTGTGTTTAACTGGATTATTAGTTATAGCAATTGTAGATTGATTATCTATCCTAATGGGAGTATGATTGTAAGTCAAACCGTAATCCCGCAATTGTTGTTGTATCCACAAAACTTGTGAACAGCAACTACCCGCAGCTACATATTCGGCCTCGCATGTTGACACGGCTACCGAAGTCTGTTTCTTGCATTGCCAGGATACGAGCCTCCCTTCAAGGAACTGACAACCTCCAGTTGTTGACTTTCGGTTCAAGCTGTAACCTCTATAATCTGAATCCGTGTATGCTTCCAAATCCAGATCACCATCAGTGTGATACCAAAGTCCCAGCTTCGGTTTTGACTTGAGGTATCTCAGAATCCACTTCACAGCTTTCATATGCATTTCTTTCGGATTAGCTTGAAACCTAGCACAAATATACACGGCAAACATAATATCAGGTCTAGAAGCAGTTAAATACATGAGTGACCCGATCATGGCCCGATATAGAGTCGGATACACATCAGTATCACTTCCTGTACCCGGTCCGAGATTGTGATTCACTTGAATCGGAGTACTGAAATGAGCAGTCAGCTTTGTTCCCTCCATCCCGAAGCACTCTATAATATCGTAGACATACTTCGTCTGATGGATAAACATGCCCTCCTTCCTCTGTTCAACTTGCGAACCCAGAAAGAAGTTCAACTCTCCCATAGCACTCATCTCAAACTTTGACTTCATAACCTTCTCAAAGTCTTTGCACATCTGCTCGTTGGATGACCCGAAAATGATGTCATCAACGTACACTTATACCAAGATAAAATCTTCTGCCTTCCTCTTCACGAATAACGTACTATCAATTCTCCCTCTTTCAAACCTTTTGTCTAAAAGATGAGTTGATAACGTCTCATACCATGCCCTTGGTGCCTGATGCAATCCATACAGAGCCTTATCAAGACAATACACTCTATCTGGATACTTTGGATCTGTAAACCCGGGCGGTTGTTCGACGTACACCAGTTCCTTCACCTTGCCGTACAGGAATGCACTCTTTACATCCAACTGATAGACTTTAAACCCTTTGAAGGACGCAAAGGCCAGAAACAAGCAAAGTGCCTCGAGCCTTGCCACTGGTGCAAACACCTCGTTGTAATCAATACCCTCTTCTTGGTTGAATCCCTTTACCACAAGTCTTGCCTTGTTGCGAGTAACAATACCCCGATCATCTCTCTTGCACTTAAAAACCCATATGATTCCTATTGCAACTTCTCCTCGAGGTAGCGGCACTAACTCCCACACTTCAATCTTTCTGAATTGTGACAATTCTTCTTGCATTGCTTCAACCCAAGAATTATCTTTCAGTGCCATTTGCACATTTTTCGGCTCTACTTGCGAGATGAAACACGAATAAAGACAAGTGTGAAAGGCCTCAGAGTCGTTGATCATCGATAACAGTACCGTGTTATTACTCACACTACTCCTAGTTCTCACACCCGTATTCGGATTTCCTATTGTGCTCTCAATTGGATGATCCTTGTTTATCCTTGATGTCTCAATCTCATCGACCCTAAGATTATCTCCTAAGTTTGATCCTATTTCACCTAACGGGGGTACGACTTCAGACGGTACATTCTCTTCCTCATGATCACTGTCCTCGGAGTTAGAAGTATTTCTCTGATTCTCGTTTGTAGCTATTTCAGAATCATTCTCTGCTGGAGACCCATCTTCTGTCGTTGTAGGCTCAGAAGTTGATGGAATGCTCGTCCTTGGAAAGCTTTGACTGTCGTCATTCAGATTTAATGACGAGAAGTCATTTTCAATTGTACCTACATTTCCATCCAAAGGAATGTTAAATGATTCAAACAATGAGTCATAATCAAATATCCAGTCCGGACCAGTTTGGGGTTCATGTGAATAACTTGTAACATCAATGTTAAACACAATTTCTACCATACCGTTTTTTTTGTTAAAAACCCTTTTATTTGGTGAGTTAGGCAGATAACCTAGGAAATATCCTTCGTCAGCCTTTTCACCAAACTTAGATTGATGTTTTGTTTTCAATAAAGTACACGGTACCCCATACGGTTCGAAGCCAGTTAATTTTGGTGGTCTTTTATTCAGAACTTCATAACAGGTTTTGTTCAATGATTTGACAATAAGAACCCGATTTAAAACATGACATGCGGTATTCACTGCCTCCCCCCAAAACATGGTAGGAAGCTTTGAATCCGAGAGCATGGTTCTTGCTGCCTCAATCAAAGTCCTGTTTTTCCGTTCTGCCACCCCATTTTGTTGTGGCTCATATGGTGCACTAAATTGATGCACTATGCCTTTGGATACGCAATATACACCAATTATAGTGTTTTTAAATTCCGTTCCATTATCACTCCTGATACGTTTTACCCTCGTCCCATAGGAGTTTTCGACTTGGTCTAACAAACTAATCAACTTTCCAGCTGTTTCATCCTTTGTACTTAAAAAGAAAACCCATGAAAAACGTGAGTAATCATCAGTGATAACTAAACAATACCAACTGCCACCTATGCTCCTTTTGTTGATAGGTCCGAATAGATCCATATGCAACAAATCGAAAGCGGAAGTTATCGAGTTCTGAGTCTTTGACTTGTGCGACTTCTTGTGTTGTTTGTCTTTCTTGCATGGTACACACTTGTCATCGAACTGAAAACTCTTCAGTAGGACACCTTGCACCAGACCATGTTTAGTGATGTAGTTCATTTTCCGTAGGTGCAAGTGTGTCATGCGTTTGTGCCAAAAATCGGATTCTGTCTCTGAAGCTTTGGATAGTAGACATATTGGTCCCATCGATGAATCCGATTTATTCATGTCCAGCATGTACAAATCATTCTTCCTTGGGGATCTCATCAATATCCACTCTTCAGGTACTTAAGTCCCGGTTCTAGCACTAACGCCTCAGTATCAGTGAAAAGTACTGAGTTCTTCTTATCACAGATTTGAGACACACTAATGAGATTTTGATCAAGTTTATCAACATGGTAAACTTGATCAAGTTTGATAGTCCCATTAGTGACCACTCCAGTACCAGTGATGTATCATCCTTTATACCCAACGAATGATACAAAACCCTTGTTCCCTCCCTTGAAGTCTGTGAGCAGACTCCTTTCCCCAGTCATGTGCCTAAAGCAACCACTATCGACGAACCACTTATTGTTTAGCCCTGTAGTTATCTCCTGCACATGAAAAAAAGAAGTTAGTTATCACGGGGAACCCAAGCCATGACTGACTTGATAATACCATTCTCATCCACATACGTGAACTCCTTCAAATACCCATCTCTCCTTTCAGGTGAATTGGGTGTTTGATTGAGAACCTGTTGTGGTGCAGAGTGATTTAAATTCACTCTTGGCCTTTGTGTAGGCATTTGTTGTTGAGCCCTTGATAGTTTCTATTGTATGGCATTTTAGATTGATATCCCTGGGCTCTACCTGGTGTCTGATGTCTTTGAGGAGCGTGAGACCTAACTGGAGTGTAAGTCCTTCTAGGTGTTGTACTCCTATAAGATTGTTGAGGTCCTGAACTAGACTGATTAGGGACTCTATTCAGTGAATTAGTCCTACCCACTTCATTTGGTCTAACCGACACAGGTACTTGCCTAACAGCAGTTTTTGGTGTGGCGTTCACAATTTTCTTAGTGTTTTGAGAACCACTTGTGCTAGCTACACTTGGTGAAGGTTTATGTTGTTCAGGCTTTCCAACAATAGGTGTAGACTCTACTTTCTTATATGGACAGCTAGACGCAACATGTCCCCTTTCATGACATCTAAAACAAGACATATTATCAATCGACTTCTTATGAGTGCCCTTTGACTTTGGTGTCTCACTAGTGTCAGTTTCTTTCTATTCAACTACTGTGACTACTTCCTCTTTCTGATTATTAGCTTTAGTTTTAGCTTCTCCTAGAATTCTGTAACTAGAAGACTGCACAAACTTGACTTTCTTAATCGTAGCGTTATTATTAGTCACCTTAGTTGATTTATCCTTATCAGATTTAGATATAGTTTCAACTGCTACCTCTGACTCAACTGGTTGTTTTATCCTTAGGCTGAGGCACATAATTATCGTTGAAAGGTGGAGGACTCTCTTTATAACCTAAACCTACTGGTTTCTTAGACTGACGTTGAGCATCTAAGATTTTCCCTAGATTTAGTGAAGAGTTCCTAAACTTTTCCAACTTACTATTTACCTCTGCGACTTTGACTTTTGATCCAGATAGCTCGACCTCCTTAATTGTAAGTTCTTTGGTTAAAGCCTCAACATGCTCATACATAAGTTCTATCCTGACACACTGTTCACTTAATTTGTCTTTTCGAACTATAACATCTTGAGCATCTGCTTTTAGCTTATTCCTAAGATCTTCTTTAATATCTAGGAGACTAGCATTATCAGATTATAAGGATTCTATCTGAGCATTTAGATTGTTATGTGTTTCTAGAACTAAATTCAATCTATCATTGGAAGTAGCACATAAAACACATAGATCACGGAATGTATGAAAAGTTCAGAATTACCCTTTTGTGATCCAATTCCACGTTAGCCATTTGTGCGGCAAACTCCAGAATGGTCTGATTGTCTGACCTCTCCACTAACACAGGACTTGTATCATTCTGTTCAGTGTCCTCTGTTACTTCCTCTGCCCCATCATCCCTAGTCTCTGTCACTTCAGCCATGAAGGCTCTAGTGTTCGACTCGGGATGTGAACTCCAATCATACGTCCCATCAAGCTGTCTATCCGATGATACGTTTGTTAACAGACCAGCGATGGTTGCTTGATTACCCGAACTACCAGACTGATATCTTTCCTGAGATTGATTCTGATAGTTTTCAACTTTGGTTCGTTGACATTCTCGTGCAAAATTTCCTAATCCTTGGCAGTTATAACACTTGACCTTGGATTTGTCGAACCCAATTTTATTATTGCCCACATTCAGATTTCTGCTTGTACGCTTCATGAACCTTTTGACCCTCTGAGTCACCATGGCCAGTTGCCATTGAAGGTCCATTTCCTCCAAATCATCAGGATCCACCTAATCGTAGTCCTCTTCCCATAATGCAGGATCATTAATTTTTCCTTGTACACAATTTCCATATGCTACAACAAATGAAGCCAAAAGATTCAGATGAGTTTCGGTTGATTGTGCACTCATAGGAATCTTTGTATACTGTTGAGAAGTAGGTGCTGAATGAGTCGGTTTATCTTCCGGTTTAGAATACCCTAAGAATGCCCGACTGCTTGTTTCTTCTACGTCCACTAGAATAGACGCTTCACCCGTGAAGAAAGTTGTAGCTGTTTTCAGTTCACTTGTGATAGAAGGTTTTGAATTTCCAAAATACATCTCTGGATTTTGGACTTGATCATATTCCCTCTCCTTCTTAAGTATCTGAAAGTTGTAAGCCATCAGCGTACCAATAACTCCTTCTAGAGTAAGAGTTTCGAATTTCTCTTCATCATGCTTTATAAGCGCAGTGTACATTTCCCACTTCGCCGGTAAAGCATCAAGAAGTTTCTCTATCTTCTCAATTTCACGATACTCGACATCGTGATTATCCAACTCTGTCAGTAAATGGTAGAACCTTGTAATCGTCTCATCCAGCTTTTCGGTTTTCAATGCTTTGAAAATTGCGAACTGCTGTTTTAGCATCTCTGTTCTACCTTTACGAACCCTCGGGTTTCCCTTACACCTCTTCTCGAGAGCATCCCATAGCTCTTTAGAAGTACGATGATTCCGTAAAGTGTGCAGAATCTCCTGAGGTAGTGCCATGCGAATAAATGAAAAAGCTCTGTTTTCAGCCTCATACAGTTTCTTGTCATCATCTTTCATTTTCTGGTATGTCAAGACTCTCTGACGGCCCTCAAAGTCTTGAGTGGGTGGAATGTATCCCTCATCGATACAGATCCACATTCGCATGTCGTTAAAACGAGCGAAATCGGCAAACCTATCCTTCCACCAATAGTAGTCTTCCAACCTCATCAGTTTTGGCGGAAATTTGCCTTGCCAACCTCGTGATCCATTTCGATAAACTTTTGCAAACTGGTCATCCTTTCTAAATTTTTTGTATTCGAACTTAGGTAACTTAATTTAAAATTAATTTAAAATTAACCCTTTCGAACTTAGGTAAGTTCGAACTAGTGTAAGATTAAATTCGTTTGAAATTAAATTCGAAATTGATTAAGTTCGAAATCAACAAATTCGAAGGACTGACAAGTTCGAGATTTCTGACAGGTTCGAGATCTGACAAATTCGAATGCTAGCAAGTTCGAATCTAAGCCAAATTCGAATAAAACCCTAAAGCAAGTTCGTGAGGAGCGTATTTTCTGACAAGTTCGAATTTTCTGACAAATTCGAATAAACCCTAATACCCCCTATGTTCGAGTGCCGCAAGTTCGAGAAACGGTCAAAAGTTCGATTTTTTTTCAAGTTTTCAGTTTAAACCAAAGTTTTTAGTATTAAAAACTATGATTTCGACTAAAATGTTGAACTAATGTGAACTTTTCTCCGTTATCTTGCTTGTATCACTCGAAAAACTAATAAAAGATGTGATTTTCCTGTCCAAAAACGCCAAGAAACCAAGAATGTTGAATATGAACACGAAGAACACGATGAATACCCTTATGGCTCTGATACCACTTGTAAGGTCACCTACCGACGGATCCTATCTTGACGCGACGCCGTCCAACGAGTGCGGAATCCTCGTTAGCGGTTTGACGGAATGATCACGCACACGAAACACGGAGACACACACGATGATAGACGCAAACTAGAACGCCCCGACACGTGATTCTCTCCGAGAACACACAAAAACGCCTCTGCAAGTTCGTAATCGCCCTTAACCTAGTTCTACAAAAGTTGTTAATCAAAACTGATTAACTTTTAATTATAGACAATAATTTCGAACTTGCCTTGGACAAGTTCGTGTTAGTACATCCTGTGTGACGATAGCTGTCTAAGTATAGATAGCATTTTGTGTAAGTCAATTTACTTGATATTGAATATTAACAAGTGTTTGATATATGTTTGATTATGTGTGTTTGATATTGATTGTTTGTATGTTTGAACTTAGGGTAATGTGTTACAATAAGTTCAAACATAAAACTCAAAGATAAATTCAAACATAAGATAAAACATAAGTTCAAACATAAGTTTGAAAGATAAGGTTCAAGTTTAGTTAAAGGTCAAATTCGAATTTGTCTAGGAGGACAAGTTCGAATAGGCCTTGGGCCTAAGTTCGAATTTGTCCTAGATAAAGTCGAACCTGTCAGTATAATTAAGGGTTAATTCGATTAATTAACAGACTTTGGCAGAGACTTTTTGGATTTCGGAGAGTTTAAGCAAAAGGGAGATCTCGAACTTGCTAGCATTTGGAGAGTTTCGTTTGGAGAGAATCACAGTGTCGGGACGTTCTAGTTGTTCGTCTATCACCGTGGTAGTCTCCGTGTTTCGGTGTGCGTGGTCTTTCCGTCAAGCCACTAACAAGGATTCCGCACTTGTTGGAAGGTGTCGCGTCAAGATAGATCCGTAGAGAGCAGACCTTACAGTTCGAGAAAGCCCAAGGCCCACGAACTTGTCCACCATAAGTTCGAACGAGTGCCTTTTAACTTGTTCTAGAACTTGTCTATGAACTTGTTCTAGAACTTATGTTTGAACTTACCTTTGAACTTATGTTTGAACTTACCTTTGAACTTATTGAAATAGATCAATTACAACCACGTTCAAACATATATACAATCAATATCAAAACATATATCAAACATATAACAAACATATATCAAAACATGTATTCATATGCAATTACGAACAAATTGACTATTACAAAATATCATCTATACTTAGATTGCTATCGTCACACAGGGTGCACTAACAAATTTGTGTGAAGACCTGTCCTTACGGGGTAGTCCTCAGAGTCTAGGTCCCACATGTTGCAACACGATATCAATCATAACTAAGATAGAGTAATTAAGTGCGGAATTTCAAATTACAGTACAAACATTTTAGGATAAGTTTAATACAGTTTTAGTGCAGATAACAGTTTTCAAATTAAACTTATAAAGGGTACCAGACTAATCTAATACATGTCATCATTCAAGTAAAGCAAATCTACCCAGACCACTACAATCATCATCTACCAAATCTGTACCTAAAGTTTGTTGAGTAGTGGTCTACAGAAATCTTCAATCTTGATTCTTGAAAGACCTAAGAACTAGGTCCAGCAGGTGCTTTTCCCTTATCTTTTCTTGTAAAAAGGTTAAACAACAACTATAAGCAATGCTTAGTGAGAATATAAATTTTCAGATTACATGCATTTCAAGCGGATCATGGGTCTAGCGTGAAATGTCTTGACTGCCGCTACAGCCACTCATGATTGAGACATAGTAGTCATAGAGTTAGATGATGGCCAGGCCATGCTCACACTTTTAGTGGAAGCTATCCACTTATGCTGGGCTAGCTACCAGCGGTCATCGTGGGGGGAGCATCTGAATAATCAATACCAAGTTCAATAGAACTGGTGACATAGCTAGGTCTAGAACAATAGACCGACAAGGCTAATCATGCTAAGCTGAATCAATATGTCAACAATGCGAGCAATAATGAAAGCATAATAATCAAGGTCATGATAGCAATAAACTCATAACAATATCTGAAATAAACTGTAAGTACAATGTCATGCGGAATGATAAGTGAAATAGCTATCATGATCCACAGGGCATCACCGAACCATGATGAGCACAGGTCACAATCCAGCTGAGCATGTAGGAATGTCAAAATAAACTATCATCAACAATATGTCTCAACCGGAATCTAGCATGTAAAACTGAATATCTATAACTCATAGGTTCTGTTGTCTTATCAAGCAGATTTCTCCACCACCTGAGTTATCTCAGGATTTTATCTTTAATATTTGTCTTTCTGGACTCTGACTTCTCTTTTCAAATCTGTGACCCACTTTCAATATCTTTAAATCTTTAATTCTTTGTTCAGAATTTATCCGAACCTGTCCAGAATTATATCATAGCAAGAACTTTTTAGCTTTAAATCTTTATTTAATCTTATTCTGATAACTGATAAACTCAAACCAATCGTTTTACATTTTCTTTGACTCTTTGAAATCTCAAAAGATATATATACATATATATCATGTTGCTTTCTTTAATGTTCTTTCACCATATAATCATGGGTCTTATAATTGTAACATATTATTTATTTATTATTTTAAAGTATGAAAAATGGACCATCCGAATTCGGATCAACCGGATTCGGACCATCCGAATAGGGCATCCGGATTGGGACCGTCCGGATTAGGACCATCCGAATTGGGACATCCGGGCCGAACCAAAATGAGAAATCCGAATTGGCATCCGAAATAGGTCCGAAATGGGTGTTCATCCGAATTCAGTCTCATCCGGGTTGGGAATATCCGAGACATAGGATCCGAAATTGGATCCGAATTGGTGCCACATCCGAATTTGGGTCCCAACCGAATTCGGATCCCATGACTTATGAATTTCCAGATTTTTGTTCTTGAATGTCCAGTTTCATACACACGGATTTTTCACCAAAAATTCTCTAAACACATTTTATTAACATGCAACTTAAAATAAAGTTATATTATCATTTTTGGGTTGTTTTTATACCATTTTCCCTATCATAAACACATTATATTACTCAAAATCGTCCAAAATTCATAGTTTTTGTCAAGATCACAATATTTTACAAAATTCATATTTCTTGCTTTATTTGGACGATCCAACCTACGATTCTTGTTTCTATAACATCAAATGACTTAATTTCATGATTATCTACTGAAAATTCAAACATGCAATACACATTTCATGTTATAAATCTTAAATTTCGGTTTTTCATAAAAACCAAACCCAAACTCATAAAATTTCAAAATTTAAATGAATATTACCTCAAATCTTTGTAGTTTCTAGTTGTTTGATGTTGTTTGTAATCTTCTTCTTGACTTCAATCTTCAAATTTATTGCAAGTTTTATTGATTTCTTTGATGATGAAATGAAGATGTCATATATTGTAGAGAGAGAAGGAGAGAGTTTGATTTTCTTTCTTAATTGTGATAAATGGCATTAAAAGCCATTATTTAAGATTATATATTTAACTTAGTTATATATGCAATTTAACCCCCTCTACTTTTGCATTTTACATATCTTTTAATTTGATCATCTAAATACTTTATAACATTTGTTTAACTTAATTAACTTACAAAACAAATAATGTAATAAAATTACATTATTAGTTCAAAATCAGATATTACATGTTTGGTTAAAGACTAGGTTGTTACAGTTTGAGACTCTGATGCACAAAAAGTTTCAAATGAGTTCAATTGGAGAACTAACTTTCTTTCTAGGATTGCAGGTCAAGCAGAAGCCCACTGGACTTTTCATCAGCCAATCAAAGTATGTGAATGATATCCTGGAAAAGTTTGGATACAAGGACACCAAGGTTGCCAGCACACCAATGGACTCTCATAAACAGCTTGATGCAGATAAAGAATGAATGGATGTGGATATTCATTTGTACAGATCCTTGATAGGTTCACTAATGTACCTAACATCTTCTAGACCTGATATAATGTTTGCTGTTTGCTGTTTGTGTTTGTGCCAGGTTCCAATGTGCTCCAAAGGATTCACATCTGTTTGCTGTTAAGAGAATCTTTAGATATCTAAAAGGTCAACCAAAATTGGGCCTATGGTATCCTAAGGACTCTCCACTTGAACTAACAGCTTACTCTGATAGTGACTATGGAGGTTGCAACATAGACAGGAAATCCATAACTGGTGGATGTCACTATCTAGGAGCAAGACTAGTCTCTTGGCAGTGCAAAAAAATAAACCACAGTCTCCACTTCATCCACTGAGGCAGAATATGTTGCAGCTGCCAGTTGTTGTTCTCAGGTTTTGTGGATACAGAACCAACTAAGAGACTATGGTATGAACTTTCTCTCTACTCCTAATTACATTGACAATTCAAGTGCAATCAGGATTGTACAAAATCCAGTGAAATTTCCCAAAACCAAGCACATAGACATTAGATTCCATTTTATAAGGGACTGTAATGAAAAGAAATTAATTCAAGTTACCAAAATTCATACTGATGATCAGTTAGCTGATCTTTTTACAAAACCATTTGATGTAGGAAGATTCACCTTTCTAGTATCAAACATTGGTATGGTAAATATGGATTAATTTGTCTTTCATCCCTCTCCCCTATTCTATGAGAAAAACACTTCCTAAATGTGGTTAGTAAAGGGGGAGACACTTTTCATTAGATGTTGTTCACTAAACAACTAACAGCTTGAGACTATTCTCAAGCTTGCTAGTTCATTTTCTCAAACTGTTAGTTGTTTCACTTGGTCTGTCAAGTGTGCAGGGCATTTTAGTCATTATTAAGGAGATTGTGCGCGGGACTAGATATTTTTTTTTTTAAAATCCAAACCCTTAAAAGTCCCAGTTTCGTTTGATTGCAACTATCAGTTGCAAAATATCTTCCACAATCCTTTCTCTTTCTCTCTCTGTGCGATTTTCAAATAATACTTCCAAACCCTAAATCCTCGCCTTTGTGATCACCAATGGAGTTCGTTAAAGAACACAACTGCCTACCCTACTCTCTCAAACACGCTGAACTGCAGCCATTCCATGAAATGATGGATTTTCTCTGTAGTCCTCATATCCATTATGCTCTAACAGTCAATCCCACTATATACGTCTCTCATATAGAGTAATTCTGGAAATCAGCCACTGTAAATACCAATGAGGGAATCACTTCTTTTGTATCTTCAATTGATGGTAACACCATTACCATTACAGAGGAGTCCATTCGACAGCATTTGCATCTGCAAGATACCTCAGGTATTTCTGACCTATCCCTCACTGCTTTACATGAAGGTCTTTTTGAAATAGGGTATAGGGGCCCAACAGATTCATTTACCTTCTTTAAAGCACATTTTGGTCCTAAATGGAAGTATCTTGTACATATTCTTCAACAGTGCTTAAGCCTAAAAGGACTAGTTGGTCTAAATTTTCTTCAAACATTGCCACTGCTTTAGTGTGCTTATCCACATGCCAACAGTTCAACTTTTCAAACATGATTTTTCAAGGAATGTTAAGGCACCATGCCTTAAAGAATGGGAAATTTTTGATGTATCCACGGTTTTTGGCAGAATTAATTGCAAAATCTTGCAATTCTTTTAAAGTACATAAAAGGATATATGTTTCCCATAGGCACTCTTTACCTTCTGTGAAAAGACTTGTAAAACCAAGTGCCAATTTTCACAATGTAGATGTCTATTTGCCTCAAGCAATGCAGGCTATTTATCCAAGAAACAGAGGAGAGGATCCTGAGCAGGCTCAGCCCAATATTACTGCTTCACCCCCAGGATCCCAACCGGCTCCTCATGATACAAATATACCCTCTGATCTTTCTTCTATACGTACCTCCCCAGCCCCATCACTAAAAATATACAAAAGACAAAGGGCTGTAGGAGCTCCTTCCTCTCAGTCCAAACCCCAGAGCCAAATAGCTCTGTGCAAGAGGATACTCTTGCATAGCATATCGATAGGGAACCCACTGAGGATACTCTCACTCTCAATTTGGAGGTGAACATCCCTTCTGAGGATGTTCATATGGGTTTTGTGGCTGGTACTACTGATGTCTCTGCACAAGGGGCACAGGGCAGTATCAACATCACTAAGACCACGCCCATGGCAACAGAGGGTGTGCAAACCTTCTGGAAGTCGCCAGTACCAAGAACAAAGGGGCCCAGATGTTTCTATTTCTGGAATTGGTGCCAGTGATAGATCTCAAATCCCACTATCATTTGAAGATCTTGAGGCTAGTCTGCAACTAATGGCTTTGACGGATCAACAACTGAAACCTGTTGTAGCTATTCTGGAACATTACAAGTCCATAATTGCTGCACAGGGTTCCCAAATCACTGCTCTACAACAACTCACAACAGTCCAACAGCAAAAACTTGCCTAGTTTCAGCTTGGGCTGAAGTTATATGGCAACAAGATTGTACAGCTTGAAAAGATAGTTCAAACCCTATTAGCAAAGGTTTTTGGTCCCCCTGATCAAACCAATGCATCCAAAAAGTGGGGAGAATTAGGAGATCTCAGTACCAGTCCAAACAGCTTCAACTTCACCAGTGGCAGCTTCAGCTTCTAGGCTAACAGTCCCAACAGTTTCTCAAACTGTTAGTCTAGATGCTCAAGTTGTTCCTATTAAAAAGCAAGGTGGTGTGTTCATCAAAGAAGACATTCAAGCATCGTCCCCAGCAGTCCATGTCACAGCAACAACTACAGACAAAGGCAAGGGCATTTTGATTGAATCTCCAAAAGTCAAATTTATTTCAAAAGAAGCCCAAGTTGCTCATGTTGCTGAATTGGCCAGAAGATTAGCAGAAGAACAACATCAAATCCTAGACCAGCAAGCCCAGGAACCTATGGGAGATGATGAAACTCTTGGAGATAATCTGTGTGGGTTTGTGATTAAGGAAAGCCAAAAGAAGACGAAAAGGCCAACAGGGCCTTCAAAGGCTGAACACAGAAAATTTTTGATAAACTTCTCTGCAACAGCTGGTGTTTCTAAGGTCATTGCACAGTCATGGCCAACAGAAGAACTTCAAGCCCTATATGACAGAGAAAAGGAAAAGGAAAAGGCCTCCAAACAAGCCCAAGATCCCCAAGATCCCCCTCAAACTGTTGCTGCTGCTCCTCAAACTGAAATCATTCATCAAGCAAAGTTTGATCAAGTCAAGAGAGTTTTGTTCGATCAACAATTGCAAAAGGCAATGGAAATTGAGAAGGCTCTTGATCAGCATGACTTCTCAAAACCACCAATAACTTACTGGTTTGCCAAATCTATGGATGACATTGATCTGGTATATCATTTTGTAATTAAAAGAGAAGCTGGACCAGAAGAAAAGTAAAAAAGTCTGTTTCAATTGGTTCAGAAGATGACTAGAGATCAACTAACTCAAATGCATAATATTGCGACGGCTAGCCACTCTAGGTCACCAATAGTGTGGGTTCAGAATAACCTAAAGGATCTTAAAAGCATATTTGATCCAGAATCCACCAGAATAGATATAGAAGCTGCCAAGGAAATGAAGATTGTACAGATTGATCTATATGCAAAGTCCATGACATATAGACTCAAGCTTGCAGACAGATTCAGCAGATTCCACAGTTTTGAATTTCTTGATTTGCCAAAAGAATGGCTACTCCAAATGAGCTCAATGAAGATTGAATGTGATAAAAAGGAGTTGAAAAGAGAGTTCATAAAAGCTATAAGGCAGAAGCTTTCACAGTTGTAAGTTTTTGGATGCCTTAGTTTGTATATAATAGTTTTAGTTTGTTATTATTTCCTTATTTGTATAGAAACTTAAAGTCTTTTGTAAAGAATTTAAGTTAGGGGGAGATTGTTGGGAAATAATCTAAGTATGTCAAGCTGTTAGTTAGGATTTCTCAAGCTGTTAGTAGTATTTCTGTGTAATTACAAAGTTCGAGCTGCCAGTTCAACAAACTCGAGCTGCTAGTTCAAAAGTTCAAGCTGCCAGATTTAAAGTTCAAGCTGCTCAACAGATTGATAACAGAATGTGCTAAAATTCAGGAAGTGATATATATTTCAAGATTTGAAGATCTTCCAAGCATATCTACTACTAGAGAAATCAGAGTCCGTCAAGGAAACAAATCAGAAGGCTATAAATATAGATAGACTAGGTCTTTCTAATGTAATCGTGGTGCTTAAGTTTTTCATATTGTAATTGCATTCTGATATAAGTTTCAAAATAAGAACAGTCTGTGTTCTTCGTCTAATCATAACAGATTAGAGGTGATTATAATCAGAGATTTGGCAATATAAAGGTTTTTGATATTGATTGTGTTTATTTGATTATCTGTTCTTTATAATTCTAAAAGTTTTCTTAAAACAATTAAGTGTTATTCCGCAAACTTCTTAATTGGACTTTGATTCAAAACAAGGTTATTAGTTTAAACTATGATCTATTAAAAACATGTTAATCTTAGGTGATTTTTTTGATCTTGACACCCTCAAATCTCTCTCTTTCTATCTCTCTCTCTCTCTATCTCTCTCTCTCTCTCTCTCTCTCTCTCTCTCTCTCTCTATAAATATAGATTTCTACAATTTCAATTCAAACTCTTAACTCCAATAATCATGGAATTAGCTTCAAGGTTTAGATTTCCAAAACTTAGATTTAAACTCCAAATTAAATCATAATTTCATTTATAAACTTGTTTTTAACTTTATTTTTGATGTTTTACAATATTTTGATGATTTACAAATTTTGGAGATAAACTACATTGTAAGTTTGGAAGCGCATTAATGAAGTCCTAGCAACATGGGGTGTTGATGAAGAAGGTGATGATAAACAATGTGGTTATGTTATTTTGCAGATTTTAAATCACTATAAACTCATATCATATCTTAAACAAACCATAAATTAAGGTGATGGAAACGTGGTTTCCAAGTCATACCTCAAGAATGAAGATGACAATCTTGAAGGTAAAAATGAAGGTGGTGGCTGTAGCTTCAAACTTCACTCAGAACTCCAGAGCTTAGTACTTGATTATCATAAAAATTAAATCTTTGTTCGGGTCTTCTAAAAACGAAAGAGTTGGCTAGAAAAGAGTAAAAAATGAATGAGGTCAAGAAGTAGAAGGACGGTTGTAGAAGGGTGTAGGTTCCAAAAGGATGATCTTTTCACCCTCATAAAGTCAACCTAAGAACAACTAACATATCAAAACTGTAGAATTTTGCAACGTACTTTAACCATCTAATTTTCAACAAAAAATCACGTTTAGTTTGGTTTTACTTTTAAAGTATTATTTCATCAATATTGTTAGTTTTTATGTTCTAGTTTCATATTTCAAAAAAAATTCATATTTAACATTTATAAATGGATAAGTCGTCAATTATCAAATTATAATATTTATAAGAAAATAAGGGTGTTACACCATTTCATTGCAGCTGTAACAACGTACATAACTAGGAGTACAATGGCCTGTATGAACCTTTCCACATCTCCTACACAACCGAACATCAAAATTGATGGAATACGACCTTGATTTTTTGCAGAGAATATGAAAACTGACTAGAAGATTGGCGTGAAAATGACCATGGTGAGTGTGATTGTCTTGAATAACCCGCAGATCTTAGCTATTTTGGTGGAAAGGGATTGGTGGGATTACTAGATCCTCACACATATCTAGTTCTAGCAAACTGTCGCTCGATGGCTCTTGTGTCCTCTACTGCAACATAGTAAGAAACTAAGAAGTATACTTGCTATGGCAAAGGGTTGTCAGATACTATCTGGATCTAACTCATTCAAGAAACAATTTATCTTCCTCTTTTTCGTAGCAATCAGATTCTCGGCTATTAAACCCAAACGAGTGAATTCAAGCTCATACTCGGTCTGTGACACCCTTGCCACAACAACCACCATTTACAAAACACCCAGGATTATACACCACATAACAATACATAAATGATCTGAAAGCTTAATTTAAGTGCGGAAGCAATAAAATACATAAATAAATATTACAACTGTTTCAAACACCCTACGGTGCTACAAGGTTCCAATTTCTAAGTCTACATACTCAGTAATATTACAATCATCCCAAATACATATTATAAAAACAATCCCATTATTCAATTACCACGTTGATTGGTAGTCACTCTTCAATCACTTGAACAAATGACCTAGCTAGACGGTCCGGCTGCAGACTTTCCTTTTCCTGTAAAAACATCAACAACTAGAGGATAAGCGAATGCTTAGTGAATACACAGATTATGCATTTTATAAGTCTTTATGAAGCCCAAGGGTAACACAGATGACCAACATCGGATACCCTCTTCGTACACAAAGTACGGACCAGAGCCGCAGCCCCTTCGAGCCCAAAGCTCGGCATTAAACATACCATCTGAGACAACGTACGATCGGGGATGACATACTGCCTACCGGACCTGGAGGGATCAGCTCCAGCGTCATATAGCGCAGTAACATCAGAGTAATTGATGCGACCCACCGGTCCATCACTAGATGCACAACAACCGAAAGGACATGCAACAAGTAAGAATGTGCATCTACATCTACGCAAGTTAGTAGAATTCCAAACAATCAATGAAACAACAGGTCTCAGCAGGCAAAGCTTAACATAAAACAAATATAAACATGCGAAATCTACTGTACTCACAGTGGGTGCGTTATTAAACTTTAAGCAATTTTATTTCTCTTCGGGCTTTCAACCGGACTCCCCAAGTACCCCACTGTGGGTTAAATAACACCACAAGGGACCTGTTACATTTCCACATGATAAACATATCATTATTACGTGTTCTTTAACAAATTGGCATCAATTTGTACAATTCATAAGTTATTACAACATTCGGAACCAACACCCGAAACTTACAATTAAATCCTCTTTTAATAATACCATCAATCTCTCGATTAATAATTGAGTCTCACCAAGTTTCTCAATTTATTGTGTTAACCCGTCCAAATTATTTCGAAGTTTATTCCTTTAATCTCCAATATTTGAGATTGTCAAAATGTTCCCAACCGAAATGATGCATATATATAATATATATATATATTCCTTTATATATATATATATATATATATATATATGTGTGTGTGTGTGTGTGTGTGTGTGTATTTATTTTTATTGCATCAGAAAAAGTAGAGATTTTAAAGTTTCAGTACCAAGTTTCGGTACCTATATGTAGTTTCGGTATATGTACCGAAACTATAAAAGTTTCGGTACCTTCCTAAGGTTTCGGTACATGCTAAGAGTTTCAGTATTGAGGGTGGGGTTTCGGTAGTTTTGGGGTTTCGGTACCCACACATATATGGTTTCGGTATGGGGGAGTTTCGGTAGTTAGTACCGAAACCTTCATGGTTTCGGTACCCCCCATCAAGTTTCAGTACATGTAAAAGTTTCACTATTATTTCTCAAGTTTCAGTACTCTTGTATGTAAGGGTTTCGGTACACATCAAAATAATTACACAGACCCACGAAAACATACAGAACTTGTATAAATTTTCCCAAAATCTTAAGATTTAGTTTAAACTAGAACCTGAAATTTTGTATACAACTTCCACAATACTAGATTTACATAAACCCATCAAAATATATAACATGCATCAACTTTTCAAACCGAAAAACTCAGATTCGGTTTTTCATCAAAACTAAACCATAAACCCTTAAATTCGAAATTTTGATAGATATTTACCTTAAATCGTTTGTTGCAGCAGTAATAGTCCCTTCTAAACAACTTGTATCCGAATTTTCAGCCTCCAATTTGATGTTTTCTTTGATTCTTGATTTGAAGGTGCACAAACCGTGAGTTTTCTTTCTTTTCTTTTAGAGAGAAGAAGAGAGCAGGGATAAGAAAGAGATAGTTGAATGAATCCCAAAATTAAAAGACTTATGTCTTTTAATTTTCTACTTTCAACATTTAACACATTTAACCCCTCAACTTTCTAACTTTCTTAAATACTGATTTTCATCTTTATTCATACTTAATAATTAAAATTAGAATTCCTAAAATTTTTAATTCCTTAAATAACAACCAATTTCTAAATTTTCATTAAATAAAGATTAAATCTTTATTTTATCATCTCAACCACTTAATAATATTTATTTTAACTTAATAAATTTAAATCATCAATTTCTAAATAAAACAACCAACTTTTGTGATTAATCAAAATACAATCCAATCTTAAATTACAATTTTAAACTAATAAACCTCAAATACAATACTTTAAAATTCGAGGATGTTACACGGTCATAGACTTAGAACCATGAGTGAGATTCCTAAAATTAGCTTCCAAGTTCTTTTTTAATTCTGCTAGATAAAACTGCTTCATCATTATCTCCTTGAAGTTATCCCAAGTTAGAGACTTAATCATATTCTGTGTCATGGTGTTCTTAGTCGAGTTCCACCACATAGTCTCTCCCTTTGTAAGCAAATTAGCGACATAGGAAATTCTTGGTTTCCGCAGTATCACTAATCTAAAATATTTTCTCTGTCATTGTAAATCATTCCAGAACTTGAGTTGGTTTGTCCGTCCCTACAAAATTCGTAGCCCCACAATTCTTGAATTGCCTAAATGTACATCCTTTTGCGGTTTGCTCATCCTTGTCTGAGTCTTCATCATCTTGATGTCGTTTCTTATTCTTTCCTTTACCTAACGCCCCTTCCCATGAGCCTTAAGTCACGTGTCAACTACGGTATCTGTATAACGCAACAAGCATCGAAATTGAGGGCCAAAGTCTCCATCATTGTCCGAGTCGTTCCACGAATTTTGAGGTTGATCTTGATTGATTGAGACTTCACCTCCAGACATTTATAAAATACAAGCAATCTGATAAGAATAGTAAAGAGAATCTAAGCACTTATATTACCCAACATTCCCTTATCCTAAAAATCATTGCAAGTCTGTCTTAGTTCTGAGCATTGCATAGCTAGTCCATTCTAATATTATGACCTAGATTTGAGTCCAAGTATCATCACTAATACTTAAATCACTCAAACTAGAGCTCTGATACCAAATTGACGCACCTCATGCAACAATAATCAAGATAAACTTCCAAGATAATTAGATAAACAACAATACCAACAACATTAGGTATCACACCTACATTACGAATTAAGTATAAATATATGTGCACTAAGTGCTACATAGTTTCTACATTACAACGAAATTTTAACATAACTTCGTAATATACTATCTCAACAGCTATACTATGAATTCCATAAACTTTACTGTAAACCTTATGGCAATGATAACGAATTTGCTTGCTATCCTACACTTGTGAAAAAGATCATCCTACTTGATCAACTTTGTTGCTTGGAAAATGGTTAAAAATCAAACGGAAAGCTTAAGCTTACTAAGGAAATAGATTGTACATAAACATTTATGCAATCACAAGTGTTGTTATCAACTCAATTCTATGCCGAGACACGAAGCATAATAGATGTACGTATCTTGTCATGCTGTCAGATTAGGAACAAAGAATGCTCCTAACCAAAATGAATGAATTTTCTTACAACTACTCACGCAAAAATTTACTACTTGGAAAGATTCACCCTAATTTCTTAATCATCAAAACTGCTGATATTTTTTCATGGTTAGTTAGATTTACGTGTTACGAGACTAATACAAAACGATATAAAAACGGAGTTGAAATGAGTTCAAATGAAGCAAAATGATGCAGGTGCGCAGTTAAGCACACGTGCCTAAATTGGCACACCTACCATCTAGAATGACATGCTGAGTAGGCATGTCGTGCCCCACAATAGGCACATCGTTCCATCACATGCAGCTCAGTTTTTAGCCCGAAAATCATCATTTTTACTTCCATATTCAACCAAAAACAAATGTTACTTCACAATAGTCTTGGAAACGACTCGTAATGCTTTTAGGACCAATCTGTGGTCATATTTCAAACAAAACTACATATGAACACCATAAAATCCATCTATATTCATCATAGGGCTTGACTTTTGCCCAAAGTCCATTATCACACATACATGCATAACCTTTTGTTGAATTCTTTGATAAATCCGAATTTGCAACCAAGAATGTTGTCTAAATCCCTGCAAAAATTACAAATCAACAATTTTATGATACTTAATACCAAGCCCTAAATAACCATAAGAACCCTAGCTCAAATTGCCACCAAAACACAAGTACACCTACCTTTTATGCTTGAAATCAACTTAAATGACCTAATAGAGAAAGATTTGATCTTTAATTTGATGAACTAAAGTAAAATTGTAGGTTGGAGATGGAATCTTGAAGTAACCTTAGCTTTTCACATAAGCAAACACACACAAAATTGACTAACTTCTTAGTCTAATTGCCTTAAGTCTTATACAAGTTTCCAAACTTGCTATAAATGGTCCCTTCACTTGCACTATCAGTTATTGTCAGTTTAGCCACTCATAATTTAGTGAAAGACTAATAAAACATTTTGTTTTGATAAATCTAGTCCTTGCACTTAATTAGGTGTTGAATTGCCTATTGCAGCAACATACTTTACTTTGTTGTCACAAATTCAACAATTTTATTTGCAATCAACTAATTTTCTTTATGGGCCTTATTTCAGCATTGATCTTTCATAATTACTTACTTTATTTCATTTCAAATTTTAAGCAATTATACTAGTTCTCACATAATTAAGTATCAACTTAAGCTCAAGTAACTTAAGAAATCAACTTAAAAAGTCGTGTGAAGTGAAAGCCAATAGGGGGTGAAGTGAAAATTTTGGTCAATTGGAAGAAACTTAGTTAAGGTTTTTCTATTGTTGTGGCTTAAAGCTTGTTAGTATTTATGCGTCAAAATGACATCATCGAGCATCGTAGCTAACTTCATAAGTCATCGGAGGGTCACAGTGATGTGCGTCAATGAATAAGTAAGCAAATCAAATGTGGAATAATACTATAAAATATTTTATTAAAGGAAGGGTACATTTGTCATTAGATAATTAAATACATAAATCTTAGTTAATAGGGCTTAATTATAGTATTTGATATTGCAAGAGTATAAATTGCCAAGCAGTGATAATTAAGGTGTCATATTAATTATGGATAACAACTAATATACGATTTTAAATTATTATTATGATAATAATAAAAGATGCATCATTTTAGTTAGTTAATTAAGGATGGATAACGCATGACACTTAAAGGAATAAGATCAATAGGGATAAAAATATAAAGTAAATTAAAAAAATTCTCAAACTCTTCCCTCCCTCCCTATTGGGGGGTTTGACACTTAAATTTTCCCGCCCACACACTAACACACCATTGTGTACTCGTTTTGATTAATCGGTTCCAAAATCAAAAGTAACACAGGTTGAGAGCTAGCATCAAGTTAAAAGGTGTCATCATTGGTGGACCTAAAGGCTTCTCAATTGTGAACTATTGATCATCAAAGAGGCACATTTATTTTTAATGCTCATGAATGTTTAATTATCTATAGACGGGTCGTGGTGCTATTGGTAGCGTTTTTCTTCCATTGCATGAAATTATTTTATAAAAAGCTACTATAAACCCAACAATGGTATCAGAGACACGTCTAGTTAGTGTTAAACTATTTTTAATGTGTTCTTCTTTCTTGTTGGTAAAATCCATAAAGTTTTTATTTTTAGCAATTAAATACGTTTATCAAACCGAAATCGAGACCGTCATACCCATTGAGTATTCGACCAAGCTAGGGTTTTCAAATCCATATAATTCGTCCAAGTGGTATTGGTCGGATGGTTGATTTTTCAAAGGAGTTAAATTCTTGGTAGCGAATGTGCTAAAATCCAAAACCCTAATCGCAATGGAGAATGAAAGGTTCATTTTTGGTGATATGATGAAATCGATCATGTGTAGGGTTTTTTTGAACCTATTGGTTGATCAAAGTTCATCATTTGATTATATGGTTTGGTTGGTTGCTTAGTCCGTTTAATTATTATTTTGGTTTCACTTTACGATTTAAGTCAAAAATCAAAAAACGGATCGATGAATTATTCTTTGGGCTTTAAGTTTCAACCGAAATGAGGGGGTTTTAAACCCCATATGTGTTGTTATTTTAGCATAATTCATTCACCAAGTTTATTGGCTTTGGTTAAACTAGAACAAGTTTGGGAGGTGCGGAATGCACACTCGTATAAGTTTCGTCAAAATCAAGGCCGGGGTGCTAAAGTATGTGTCAAGGGAGCTGCGCCCCTTGCGAAATCCCAGCAGCAGCATCCCTAGCGGGATCCAAAGGTCGGAGCCCTTAAAACAAATATGACATTCTAATGATTTGATATTGAAATTTATACTTGGCGTGTTAACTTCATTGAAAAATCTTAAGAACTTTGTTGATGTTGTGTTAAGGTTGTTAAAAAAATGGATATTAAGATAAGGGATGTAAGATTTGGTAGCTTATCTTAACAACCTTGGTGCTGTTAAGGTAAGACTTTTGCCTTGTGAAACTTCCTATCTTAACAACTTTATTGCTGTTAAGATAATCTTATTGTTAAGTCAATGGCGATTTCAACCGTTTTTTGTTGGTTGAATGATAAGTTAACTAACTTATCTTATCCACTCGATTTTCATTGGTTAAAAACAATATATGTATATACAAATGATTTCATCAATTGAGGCTAATGCATTTCCTTGTAATTATCCCATAGGAATATTTGGTTACCCAATTAGGGCAAATAATTGTTATAGGAAGGTAACTATATACGATCACGAGTTCATCCAAGTGATTCCCAAGTTCGATTCTATATCGTATGCCCACGGTTTTTTAACAATATGTTTTTGCCCTTAATGGCTTCTAAACCCACCTTCACTAACCATGTGTTTTTATCCTTTGATTATTGTACGTTTAAATGGAATCGAACACAAAATTGAAATCAAACGGGTTCTTCTTAGAGTTTTGGGTAGTTATGGAAGATGTGTAAATGAATTAATTGAAAAAGAAATCTCATTTTTGCGGAAGGAAAATTACATTTAAAATAGGAGTTATTGTTGGAAATATGAGAAATAAATACATGTTTTTATGATTTTCTTATGGCTAAAATACCCTTTTAAAAGATAAAATTATGATTGATTAGTTGTCAAATTCTAGTTGATTTACAGTGTTTACAATGGACAACTGTTGTCCACCTGTATGTACGTGTAACACCCCGACTCCCGAGCAGGTACGTGTAATTATCCTATAGACTAACTATAATAGTGATTATTGCGTTGGTCCAATTGCGTCCCGTATAGTGGATTATACGTGTCGGGACGGGGATTATGTGGATTCGGGATATAATTTTAGTGGGTTAACTATAATTATGGATTTACGGATTTAAATGGGAATTATTGATATAAATTGTGTATTTTGATAACGGGGCCGGGTATTGGTGTCGAACCTGCGTTATAACGGGATCCGTATATGTACGTATATGTGTGTGACGTGCGTTTCTTTTCCCCCCCTTTTGTGCAAAATGTGAGAAATAAGTGTGTGTGTGTGTGTGTTCTTGCTTGTTGCTGAAGTGAATTCCAGCTGAATCAAGGGTTTAATTGCTGAAAAATCAGATCGAGAGCTCCTTGGTGTTCATCTCAAGCTAAAAGGTGAGAATTCCCTTTAATATGAATCTCATTTTGTGTGTCAAGTAAGGTGATATGTTGGGAATTGTTGTGTACCAATGTTAGCAACGTTTTAGGATCATTTGTATGTGTTTTCACTGTTGAGAAAACGAGTTATGGAGGATTATACCTCCTGGACAGAACAGAAACGAAGAACAGAGGGTTGATGTTTGTCGTGAGCGCGGTCGCGACGCGCCAAGCGCAGCCGCGATGACCAGCGCGACCAGAAGAATGCGAGCTAGGGTTTGGGCATGATCGCGACGCGAGTGCGGGCCGCGACGGGGCAAGTGCGGTCGCGATCCGCCTGTCTGGACTAGTTTCGGGTTTTGGGCTTGGGGGTCATTTGGGTTGCTTTTTGGGGTTCAATCAGTTATGGTAATAGTTCTGGGATATGTGGGATTAATCTGGGAAGAATTATTGTGTGTACAGGAACTCACAGAGATCGGTATGGGTCAGGTTTGGATCAGCGAATTAGGGAGATTGTGCGGGGTGATCCAGGTGAGTACACGAGTTCTTTTCAAAAGGGCCTACTTTTATCGAGTCATAATATGTGTATATATTATTGTGATTGCGTTTTGGGCACTGCGAGCTTCCCCTCAGGTATGGTCCTTCTTTCTTTATATGTGATATATGTATGAGATCGATTATAGTGTATCGCGATGAGTTATCGCGTGAGATGTGTAGCTCTGTTTAACCCTGTGTAGGGTTCCCATATATATATGGTCGTCGTTCCTGTTAGCCCCCACGGACGTGGCTTGGCTCCAGGGGGAGGGATTCCCCAATTAAGATGAGAATCTCTGTCTGTACTGGATCTCTAGTGTCTCTGATTAGAGGCTTGTTGGCATGTGTTATGCCGCGTTGGGTAGAGTTACCATGTGACATGCATTATGTGCTTACGTGATTAGTTCAGTGTGTAACCCTTGTATACTCACGAGCTGTGAAGCTTACGTATTCGAGTCTGATGTGTGTATTAGGGGAACCGAAGATAGGACCGCCAGCTCCTGAGCGGAAGTAGGAGTTTGACCTTGATGTTGCCGACGGTTCCGTATTTTGCTGACTGTATGTGATTACTGTATTGTTGAGAACTTTGGGGTGAGCTGTATCGGGTGTGTATGTGAATATTGGGGTTTGGGTTTGATGTGTATGTTGGGTTGGCTACTGGACAGAGTTGTTCATGTATTGTGAAAATGTTTTAATTAATCAGTGTTTGTGCAAACCTTGACATTATGATATAGATTCTAATTGCATTAATGGCACCTGTGTATTGTAAATGACGTGGCTTTTATCTGGGTTTGGAGGGTGTTACATGTACGGTATCAGAGCTTGTGGTTTTAGTATTGAGTATTAGTGGATGCTTGAGCTTAGACCGTGTTCAGATTCTTGGAGAGTATTCCGGTGATGGATACTAAAGGATTTAATTATCCTAGCTTAGTGTATAATGCTAGATATTATCTGTGTGATTTCATGTTGTTGTTTAACCTGTGCAGGCTAGTGTCAGCATGAGTTCAGAATGGGTGGGGCCTCACGGTGGTGGAGATCGATAGAGTCGTCTATGTCTGACTCGCGTGCGTACGCGATGTCTTGGGAGCAATTTAAGGCATTGTTCGAGATTCAGTATGCGCCCCGTGATGCGCAGAGAGAGATGGAGCGCGCTGCTTCCTCCACTTACAGCAGAGTGACCTGTGTGTGCAGCAGTATGTTAATCTCTTTAATGAGTATGCCCAGTTCGCGCCACAGCATGTGGATACCGAGAGGCGCAAAGCCGATGCTTTCATTGACGGCCTGAGATCAGACATCAGAGAGTATGTGGGATTACAAGAGACGACATCTTTTGCCAGAGCTCTGGAGTTAGCTCACATGAGAGAGCGAGAGATCGAGAGGCAGCGAAAGCAGCCGCCCACCCAGAGACAAGCGTACGGGGCCCTCCGAGCAGTCCAGTTACTGGCGTGAGTCGAGAGAGCAGCAGCTCGAGCAGGGCCCTTATCAGGAGCAGGGTTCGGGATCGCGTAGAGACAGGGGTAGAGAGAGGGGCAGAGACAGAGGCAGAGACGACAGGTCCAGAGGTCAGGGCCGGAGAGATAGTCAGGCGGCCAGTCAGAGTAGTGTTGGGCAGGGGTCCCGGGCAGTGGGGAGTGGAGCTGACAGTTCATCTGGGGAGCGGGATTTTCCGAGGTGCCACCGTAGGCATGCCGGGCCGTGTACTAGTGATCAGTTTCGGTGTTTTAGATGCGACCAGTTCGGCCATACAGCTACGGCTTGCACAGCCCCTGAGGCATTATGCTTCCGATGTGGGAAGCCGGGTCATCGCATGAGAGATTGTCCAGAGGCAGCACCAGCGGTACTTGGGGAGAGCACGAACGGTGCCAGAGCAGAGGCATCTTCTTCTACCTCTCGCAGAGATGCAGCACCGAGAGCTCGAGGCCGAGTGTTCCAGGCCATAGCTGAGGAGGCCGGAGATGCTCCAGATGTTGTTACGGGTACGTACATTCTGAATGGATTGCGTGCGCGAGTCTTATTTGATACTGGAGTCAATCGCTCATATGTGTCCATGTCATTCTGTGCTTATTTTACTATCACTTCTATTGTGTTATCTGTGCCATTGGTTGTCGAGAGGGTAGACGGGAGTACCGCGTTAGTGAGCCGTGTTTATCGAGAGTGTGTACTCGAGATTGATACTCACCGATTCCTAATCGATTTACTGCCCATTGAGATCAGCAGCTTCGATGTGATCGTTGGTATGGACTGGATGACAGCCCGTCATGCAGACATTCTTTATGCTAGAAAGATGATCAGGATCCCAATTCCAGACAGTGAGACTGTGACAGTTTGTTGGGAGAGTCGAAAAGGCGAGATTGGGATTATCTTGATGGTTAGAGCTCAGAGATATGTGACTAAGGGTTGTGAGACCATCCTGGCTTATGTGATTGACGCCCAAGAGGAGAAGAAGAAAGTAGGGGATGTACGTGTAGTGAGAGACTACCCTGAGGAATTCCCAGATGAGTTATCTGGGCTACCGCCTGATCGCCAGGTGGAGTTCCGGATCGACCTTATCCATGGAGCGGTGCCGATTGTGAAAACGCCTTATAGGCTGGCACCCACTGAGATGCGAGAGATGGTGACTCAGCTTCAGGAGTTGCTGGATAGGGGATTTATCCGTCCGAGCTCATCACCATGGGGAGCACCGGTGTTGTTTGTGAAGAAGAAAGACGGTACCATGCGAATGTGTATCGATTATCGAGAGATAAATAAAGTGACAGTGAAGAATAGATATCCACTTCCGCGAATCGACGATTTATTCGATCAGCTACAGGGATCTAGCTTCTTTTCGAAGATTGATTTACGATCTGGATATCACCAGCTGAGGTCAAGGAAGAGGATGTGCCCAAGACAACCTTCATGACGCGTTATGGACACTATGAGTTTCTGGTGTTCATAGACGACATATTGATCTACTCCAGGAGTGCTGAGGAGCATGAGCAGCACTTGAGGGAGGTCCTGAGCGTGCTGCAGAGAGAGAGTGACTCTATGCGAAGTTTTCGAAGTGTGAGTTCTGGCTCCGAGAAGTGCAGTTCCTGGGCCATGTTGTGAGCAGTGAGGGCATCAAGTGGACACTGCGAAGATTGAGGCTGTGATGAGTTCGAACAACCTAAGACCATGCCAGAGATTCGTAGTTTCCTGGGATTTGCATGCTACTACATGCGGTTCATTTAGAACTTTTCGCAGATAGCCATGTCGTTGACGAGATTGACATGGCAGGGCGTACCTTTCGAGTGGAATGACGAGCAGGAGACTGCCTTTACTGAGTTGAGGGCTCGATTATGTCAGGCGCCGGTGTTGGCTTTGCCCGAGGGAACGGAAGATTTTGCGGTATATTTTGATGCATCAGGGACGGGGCTGGGCTGTGTATTGATGCAGCGGGGCAAGGTAATTGCCTACGCTTCAAGGCAGCTGAAGACGTATGAGGAGAATCATACGGTCCATGACTGGAGTTGGATGCCATCGTCTTTGCGTTAAAGATATGGCGACATTATTTATATGGTTCTCAGTATTTGTTGTATATACTGATCACAAGAGCCTTCAGTATCTTTTCAGTCAGAAGGATTTGAACATGCGATAGAGGCGCAACTTAGAGCTCCTAAAAGACTATGACTGTGAGATACAGTATCACCCTGGGAAGGCGAACGTAGTAGCTGACGCCTTGAGCCGTAAGGCGTGTGTTCAGACAGTTACTTCCCGAGCTGTGAGACTCGAGGTCACATCTACCCTGATACACAGTCTGAGATTGGCACAGACCGAGGGTCTGCAGGAGCAGAATGTGAAGAGAGAGAGGCTAGTAGGGCTGGTTGAGGCATTGGTCAGGGACGATTGAGGGTTATATGGGTTGAGAAACAGAGTTTGGGTTCCCAGAGTTGGGGACTTGCGACAGTTGATCCTTGATGAGTCGCATAAGTCGAGGTTGTCTATTCATCCTGGGAGCACCAAGATGTATCGGGATCTCAGAGAGTTCTACTGGTGGCCGGTTATGAAAAGGGATGTAGGCTATTATGTCGAGCAGTGTATGACATGTTTGCGAGTTAAAAGTGAGCATCAGAAACCGCACGGCTGTTTACAGCCACTGGAGATTCACGAGCGGAAGTGGTACCACATCACGATGGATTTCATCATCCGCCTTCCTCGTACTGTCCGTGGGAACGACATGATCTGGGTCATAGTGGACCGGTTGACTAAGAGTGCGCACTTTCTTGCTGTTCGAGGTACGATCACTATGGATCAGCTAGTGCGGCTGTATATTGATGAGATAGTGTCGCAGCATGGGATTCCGATGTTGATTAATTCGGATCGTAATACTCGTTTCACCTCGCGGTTCTAGCAGAGCTTCCAGAGAGAGCTGGGTATGCAGGTTCAGCTGAGTACAGTGAGCGCACAAATCAGACACTGGAGGATATGCTGAGAGCATGTGCCATTGACTTCAGAGGTAGCTGGGATGTGCATCTCCCATTGGTTGAGTTCGCGTACAACAATAGCTACCACGCCTCGATTAATATGGCACCGTTTGAAGCATTATACGGCCGTAAGTGTCTAACCCCAGTATGTTGGGGTGAGGTCGGTGAGCGACCGATCAGCGGGCCTGAGCAACTACAAGAAACGAGTGATAAAGTAGCTACGATCCGAGAGCATAGGCGTGTTGCACAGAGCCGTCAGAAGTGTTATGCTGACTGCCGTACTTCCGTGCTTGAGTTCCGTGTTAGGGATCAGGTGTTGTTGAAAGTGTCTCCGTGGAAGGGTGTGATCTGATTCAGGCACCGGGGCAAGCTGAGTCCGAGATATATTAGGCCGTTTGAGATCATAGACAGGGTCAGAGATCAGGCCTATCGATTGCGATTACCATCAGAGTTGGCCGGTGTACATGATACGTTCCACGTGAGCCATTTGAGAAAATGTTTGGCGAAAGAGGATCAGTATGTGCCATTGTCCGAAATATCAGTGGATGATCAGTTGAGATATGTTGACCAGCCAGAGTTGATTACTAATCGTAAAGTGAAGAAGTTGCGCAATAAGGAGAAACCACTGCTACTCATTCAGTGGAGACATCATAAGGGTACCAGCATAACTTGGGAACCTGAGTCTGATATGCGGAGTTGCTATCCCTTCCTGTTCTAGAACCAGAGTTAGATTCCAGGACGGAATCTTTGTAAGGGGGAGGATTCGTAACACCCCGACTCCCAAGCAGGTACGTGTAATTATCCTATTGACTAATTATAATAGTGATTATTGTGTTGGTCCAATTGCGTCCCGTATAGTGGATTATACGTGTCAGGACAGGGATTACGTGGATTCGGGATACAATTTTAGTGGATTAACTATAATTATGGATTCACGGATTTAAATAGGAATTATTGATATAAATTGTGTATTTTGATAACGGGGCCGGGTATCGGTGTCGAGCCCACGTTATAACGGGATCCGTATATGTGTGTGAAGTGCGTTTCTTTTCCTCCCGTTTGTGCAAACTGTGAGAAATAAGTGTGTGTGTGTGGGGGGGGGGGGGGGGTTTCTCTTGCTTGCTGCTGAAGTGAATTCCAGCTGAATCAAGGGTTAATTGCTGCAAAATCAGATTGAGAGCTCCTTGGTGCTCATCTCAAGCTACAAGGTGAGAATTCCCTTAAATTTGAATCTGATTTTGTGTGTCGAGTAAGGTGATATGTTGGGAATTGTTGTGTACCAATGTTAGCAACATTTTGGGATCGTTCGTATGTGTTTTCATTGTTGAGAAACGAGTTATGGAGGATAATAACTCCTGGACAAAACGGAAACGAAGAACAGAGGGTTGATGTTCGTCGTAAGCGCGGTCGCGGCGCGCCAAGCACGGCCGCGATGACCAGCGCGACCAGGAGAACGCGACCTAGGGTTTGGGCGCAATCGCGACGCGAGCGCGGGCCAGACGGGGCCAGCGCGGCTGCGATCCGCCTGTCTGGGCCGGATTCGGGTTTTGGGCTTGGGGGTCATTTGGGTTGCTTTTTGGGGTTCAATCAGTTATAGTAATAGTTCTGGGATATCTGGAATTAATCTGGGAAGAATTATTGTGTGTACAGGTCCTGACAGGTACGGGTCAGGTTTGGATCAGGGAATTAGGGAGATTGTGCGGGGTGATCCAGGTGAGTACATGAGTTCTTTTCAAAACGGCCTACTTTTATCGAGTCATAATATGTGTATATATTATTGTGATTGCGTTTTGGGCACTACGAGCTACCCCTCAGGTATGGTCCTTCTTTCTTTATATGTGATACATTTATGAGATCCATTATAGTGTATCGCGATGAGTTATCGCGGGAGTTGTGTAGCTCTGTTTAACCCTGTGTAGGGTTCCCATATATATTCGGTCGTCGTTCCTGTTAGCCCCCACGGGTGTGGCTTGTCTCCAAGGGGGAGGGATTCCCCAATTGAGATGAGAATCTCTTTCGGTACTGGATCTTTAGTGTCTCTGATTAGAAGCTTGCTGGCATGTGTTATGACGCGTAGTGTAGAGTTACCATGTGACATGCGTTATGTGCTTACGTGATTAGTGTAGTGTCTAACCCTTGTGTACTCACGAGCTGCGAAGCTTACGTATTCGAGTCTGATGTGTGTATCAAGAGAACCGAAGATAGGACCGCCAACTCTTGAGCGGAAGTAGGAGTTTGACCTTGCTGTTGCCAACGGTTCCGTATTTTGCTGACTGTATGTGATTTATGTTGTGTTGAGAACTTTGGGGTGAGTTGTATCAGGTCTGTATGTGAATATGGGGTTTGGGTTTGATGTGTATGTCGGGTTGGCTGATGGACAGAGTTGTTTATGTATTGTGAAAATGTTTTAATTAATCAGTGTTTGTGCAAACCTTGACATTATGATATAGATTCTAATTACATTAATGCCGCCTGTGTATTGTAAATGACATGGCTTTTATATGGGTTTGGAAGGTGTTACAATACGTAAGTTAATAAACCAGTTATTTTATAATAAACTTTATTGAAAAAGTATGGGTTCTATGTACTCGAGTTTTATCATCAAAATAGTATTTTTGGTGATTGGTAACTGTATCTATCGGTAAAATTCTAAAATTATTTTATTTCTTTAAATGAAATGGATTTATATGCTTAAGTGGATTTTTAAAATGTTATTATTATTAATAATTAATATTCTATTTATATTTTTTATATTGCCAATAAATAGAAAATATAAAAAATAATAAAATAGACCAAAATTTAAAATACAAATACAAAACAACAAGTTCTGGACTACTGGGTTATTACGATGCTTTCATTTGGCATGGCAATGGGGCGAGCGGGACGAAGATTTCATTTCTCATCCCCATTCCCGCTTCATAATCCTCTTCCCCATCCCCGGCCCCATCCCCCGCGGGGAATGAGTCTTTATCCCCATCCTTGTCCCAGTCGGGGGATCCCCATCGGGGAATCATGTTTTTCAAATTCCTAAAAGATTATTAAGTTTAAACTATAAATTGTAATTTAGTAGAAAATATATGTATTTGAACTTTAAAACAAATCAACTCAAACATATTTGAGTTATTTAGATATATAATTTATAATAAAACTAAAACAAAGAATTGTATGCAAAAGATTTATAAAACCAATAAATGAAAAAAACAATAGTATGTTAAACTATAAAAAACTCATATACATTGATATTTAATATATTGTATAAAATGTGATGAATAATTTACATAGTTAAGTTAAATACACATAATAATCCATATTAAAATATAAATATAACCGAGGTCGGGTTCGGGGTCGGGATTATAGAGTCTCCCATCCCCGCCCATCCTCATTATTTTAAATTAGGGATTCCCCGTCTCCATCCCCATCCTCGGTCAACTCGGAGATTCCCCGGTCAAACCGGGATCGAGTTACGGGTTCCTCGTCGGGATGTTTTTTTTACAAGCCTATTTGTTCATCAGAAATCACTATCGCCTTCATCTTCTTCCAGAAATTCTTTCATTCGTTCATCGACATCATCGTCACCGTTCATCTTCTCCCAGATTTGCCTTGTCGCTCACTCGTCTTACACCGGCAACCTCTCGGATCTCCGACCGTCTCCTCCGATAACTTCTCTCCTCCAATTGTGTGCATATCTTTTCAATCGATGCGTCACCTCTGGATGAATTCTCCGTATTCCTCTTTAAACCCTTCATCTTCAACGACACACCATTGCATCACCTTAAGACAACCTTTCGTCTTTGTCTTTAATGATACGCCATTGTTTTAAAAGACTTGTGAGTTTATGAGTTTGGTTTTTTGAATCTCGTATATTGATTTTCGGTTTGAATGCTCCAGATCTGAAGATTCGTTTTTGGGTTTCGTATATTGGTTTCGCTTTGTTTGTGTTCATCTAAATTTCGTATATCAACTGGATGTTTGTGTGTTCAAATTGATTACGCCAGCATGTTTTGTTATTTGTACAAATATTATGTGTATCAAAAAATATATTTTAGGAATATGTTTAGGAGTCAATTAAGCAATCAGATCAATTTGGTGAGGAAGTCTAGGAATTAGAAGTGTTATATATGTACATGCATTGTTATTTTAAAATCAGGACATATGAGAATAATTTCTCTTTTCCAAAACACCATTTCATTATGGTATCAGAGCGGTAATAGCAAAAGAAAATCAATAGCACAGAAACTTCAATGAAAGGGTTTATAGGGAATGAAGGAGAAAAAAGGGCAACCATAGACGTGATGCCGCCACTCTTCCTATCCCAGTCCGAAAACCCAGGAGCAGTATTCACACAATGCATCTTCGAAGGTAAAAACTATGATCTTTGGTCAAAGTTGATTATTAATGCATTTCGAGCTAAGAACAAAGACGGTTTTCTTGATTGGTCGGTAAATGAACCTACTAACAACGCAGTAGAGTTAGCTTACTGGAAGGCTTGCAATTCCATGTTGTCATCTTGGATAATAAACTCAATCGACAAACCTCCTAGATTGGTTGTGCCGTTATGTACTACCGTCAAGGAACTTTGGGACGAGTTGAAGGAAAGTTACGGTGTTGGAAACGCTCCAAAGATGTACTAGTTAAAGAGCGAAGTTCAAAGCCTAAGTCAAAAGGGAATGACGGTGGTAAGTTATTATTCAAAATTAACAGCATTATGGGATGATTTGGTCAACCTTACAAGGACTTCAAGGTGTGTATGTGGTGGTTGTAAGTGCTCGGCGCCGATGGAACATGTTCGAGAAAAGGAAGAAGAAAAGCTTATGCAATTTCTTCTTGGCTTTGATGAAACTTTTGGGACTGTTCGATCCACTATCTTGAACATGGATCCACTCCCAACTATAATCAAGGTGTATGCCTTAATTACTCATGAAGAAAGCCATAAAACAGTTGTACGAAATCATGATGGTCAAGGGGAAGCCATTGCAATGGCAGCTTACATGACTGGTAGTCGTGAGACTCAGCGAGATGACTACTCTACTCGAGACTTCCAACGAAATCGTGATGGTGATGGAGGGAAAAAGTGCAGTAATTGTCATAAGGTCGGACATGAATTCAATGAATGTTTTAAGATCAATGGCTATCCACATTGGTTCAAGGGTAAAATAAATACTGAATCAACAAGAATAAGGATAGGCTGACTTTTATTTGATAGTGGCCTGATTCGAGAGGGACAAGGTCTCCGATTACAAGGAAAAGTAAATATGAGCAAACTGAGATGATTCTAATGATAAGCAAGCATGTATGCTTATAACTAACTATAGTAACTTCTAGGATTAAGTATGGTAATTTCTCCCCAATTCCTTTGTTAACCACCCTTGATTTTGATCAAATCAGCCAGTTGCCCTTTATTTGATTTGGCCTAATGGATTCGGCCATTTCCCAAAAATAGAATTCAATTTCCCCGTATTGGAATCTGCCCCATGCTCAAGCACGCGCCGCTACAACCACAAATACCAGTAATGTTGAAAGTTCAAGCATGGGGAGCTCTTCTTTTTCAGGTTTTTCATGTGATCAAGTACGAGAGCTTATGGCATTACTTGAACGTAGCAAAAAAAAAAAAGTTACGATAATTTATCTGGTAAGAACTTCGAAACTTTTTCTTGGATTCTAGATAGCAGAGCTTCTAATCATATGACGCTAAGAGAAATTTATTATGTAATCTCAAGGAAACGAATCCAATGCATGTGGTAGTAAAACTTTTGCCACAATGATTAGAAGTGTGATGTTGAGCACAGAATTAAAATTATATGATGTTTTATACGTTCCAATTTTAACTTGTCATTTAATATCCATCCGTCAGTTGATCTCTCAATCAAAATGTCAAGTAATGTTTGACAATGAACTTTGTGTGACACCAGACCGTTTCAAGATGAAGCCGATTAGAGTCGGTAAACTAGAAGGTGGGGTATACTGCTACACAACTCACAAAAAAACATTCAACATTGGCGGTAAAGCAAAGGGCTTCTCACACAACTTGGCATCGACGACTTGGTCATCAATCCGGTCAATATCTTTCTTTTATATTAGAAGTAGTAAGTTGTTTGGATTTGAAAAATAAGTTAGTTTGTGATGCATGCCACAAAGCTAAACATGCTAGATCACCTTTTCCTTTAAGCAATAGTAATGTCATTAAATGTTTTGATTTGATTCATTGTGATTTGTGGGGCCCTTACCGAACTCCGGCTTCTTGCGGTGCACATTATTTTCTCACCATAGTTGATGATCATAGTCGTGCAGTATGGGTTTATCTAATGAAGGATAAAGGAATGGCTAGTAAATTTTTAATCAACTTTTGCTAACCTGTTAAAACACAGTTTGGTAAAAATATTAAAACAATTAGGAGTGATAATAGGCTAGAATTTGATGGACCCATGCGAGAGTATTATCAAAATAATGGCATCTTAAATGAAACTAGTTGTATAAGAACACCACAACAAAATGGTCGTGTGGAACGAAAACACAGAAATATACTTGAAATAGCTCGAGCGATACGTTTTCAAGCGTCTTTGCCGATAAAATTTTGGGGGGAATGCATTTTGACAGCAGTGTACTTGATTAATCACACACCCACAGATAATTTACATAAAAATCTCCTCATGAAATTTTATTTGGTATAAAACCTTCTTACGACCACATGCGAGTATTTGGATGTTTGTGTTATGCCCATGTTAATCCTAAAGAAACTGACAAGTTTGCTACACAAAGTCGAAAACGTGTTTTTCTAGGATACCCTCATGGTAAAATAGGTTGGAAACTATACGATCTTGAAAAACACCAATTTTTTGCATCACGAGACGTTATCTTTTATAAAGATGCATTCCCATATTCCATTGGAATAGATGACCCATCAACAGAAGTACCAATAAATGTTCAAAATACTTTTGATCCTTTGTAAAACTTATATGAAAGTGATGGAAGAAATGACGGTGAAGATGTGTCGGTTGAAATAGCCGAGGAAAGAGATAATTCAGAAAAACAATGTGAGCAGCAAGGCGACGTCACAAACACTCAATGTAACCCAGCTGATAAAAGTGAAACCACAAGTCGACCGCAACGCATGATTCGTCCTTCAACACGCCTAAATGATTTTGTGGTCTACTCTACTATAGCATCCAAGCTATTTAATGATTGTGGCCAAAAGCATCAGAATAAAAAAGAGCCAAATATATGTGAACTACAGAAGACTTCCGTGTTGGCAAGGGTTCTCAAGTTGAAGATCATGACAATAATCACCCCTCACAGTTACCGCACCAACCATCTTCGTCAAGTACACCTTATCCCTTAGTAAATTACATAACTTTTGATAAATTTTCTTAGAATCATAGACGATTCTTGGCTGCAATTACATCTACAACTGAGCCCCAAAGTTACGCTGAGGCTGTTCGTGACGAAAAATGGAGACAAGCTATGGCTAAAGAAATTATGGCTTTAGAGGCAAACAAGACATGGATGGTCACAACACTTCCATTAGACAAGAAACCTATTGATTGCAAATGGGTGTATAAAATTAAGCATAAAGCGGATGGTTCGGTTGAACAATATAAAGCTCGTTTGGTGGCAAAGGGTTTTACTCAGGTCAAAGGACTTGATTTTCATGAAACTTTTGCCCCAGTTGGAAAGATGACTTTAGTTCGCATGTTCCTTTCTGTAGCAGTAGCTCGAGGTTGGGAATTACATCAAATGGATGTTGACAATGCCTATTTACATGGAGATCTTGATGAAGAAGTATACATGCGGCTTCCTTCTGGATTCCGAGCAAAGTGTGCTAGTTCTGTTTGTCACTTAAAGAAATCAATATACGGACTTCGACAGGCATCTTGTAACTCGTTTAATAAGTTGACCACATGACTGAGGAATTACGGGTTTGTTCACTCAACAACCGAATACTCACTTTTTACATACAACAAAAATGGTGTTCATTTGAGTCTACTTGTATATGTTGACGATATCATTCTCGCCGGCAACAACTCCGATGCATGCCAAGCTTTCAAAACATACCTAAACAGTTTCATATTAAAGACCTAGGGGCACTCAAGTACTTTCTTGGAATTGAAGTTGTCTGGTCACCAGAAGGAATTTTTCTTTGCCAAAGAATATATGCTTTGGATATAATTTCTGAAACAGGCCTCCTCGGTGCAAAGCCAGCAGACACACCCATGGAATTTGGCCACAAACTTCCATTAGCCGAGGGGGAGCTGGCTGATGTGGCTGTATATTGTCTTTAGTTGGTTGTCTAATTTATTTGACGATCACACGTCAAGAAATTTCCTATGCCGTACATGTTCTTTCACAATTTGCAGAGGCGCCAAAGAAGGAACATATGGAGGCAGCTTTAAGGATAGTTCATTATCTAAAAGGGAGTCCGGGATAAAGCATACTGCTTCGTGCAGATAGCGACCTTCGTTTACGAGCATTTTGTGACTTAAATTGGGCTAGTTGTCCTATTACCACAAGGTATGTCACCAACTACTTTGTCACCCTTGGACATTCACCCATTTCATGGAAAACAAAGAAACAAAGCACTGTGTCAAGGTCATCTGCAGAGGCAGATTATCGGGCAATGGCTTCAACGACAAGTGAACTCGTTTGGCTCAAATCATTGTGAACTGCGTTGCGAGTTCATTGTGACAAACCAATGGAGTTGTTTTGTGATAATAAATCTGCAAATCTGGTCATGAGAGAACGAAACACATCGAGATTAACAACCACTTTGTACGAGAGCAAGTTCAAGCGGGGAAGATTGTCACACCGTATTTATGCTCAAATTCACAACCAGCGGATCTTTTTACAAAGGCCCTAGCAAGACCACAATTCACTTACCTCTCTAGCAAGTTGGGCATATACGATGCACATGTACCAACTTGAAGGGAGTGTCATTTTGTACAAATATTGTGTGTATCAAATAATATATATTTTAGGAATATGTTTAGGAGTCAATTAAGCAATCAGATCAATTTGGTGAGCCCGTTTAGGAATTAGAAGTGCTATATATGTACATGATGTATTGTTATTTTAAAATCCAAACATACTTTTCCAAAACACCATTTCATTATGTATTGTTCTAGATATGGAGTTTGAGGACTCTGATTTTGATTTTGAGCTTGTTGAATGTTAAAAATCTGGTTTCACTGTTTGAAGGTTTCTTTTTTTGGGTTTGCTTCAAGAATATGTATGATTTTCTGGGTTTGAAGAATCCGATGAACTCTAATGAAGGTTGTTCAATGATGATGAATTTTGGGTTGTTTTTGAACTTCAAACCAAGAACAAATTCAATAATGTAATCTAACAAATTTAATAATTAATGTAAATGAAACAAATTCAATAATTGATAGGAATAAAAATAATAGTAATTTAAGAAAATTGATTAATTAATTAATGTAAACTAAAATTTTGGGTAAGCATCACATCATTAAAAATATGTCATGTCATCACTTGAGTCAGCAAAAACATCACATTAGCCTAGTATCCATTCCAAGTGTCATATCGATATGTCATAATTAAGTAGAAATACCAACAAGATTAATAAAATATTAGTTATTTTGATAATTTCAGTAAAATAGCATTCATTTTTATGATTTTAACTCCCAAATTAGGGAGAATTTCATATATATCATTGTAAATTTTAAATATTACGCATATATCCCTGCAAAATTCCGTATTACATGTATATCTTTCTAAATCCTTAAATCTCACGTATATATCCAAATGACTATTTTAAATTTATTTAATCCTTTAAAAAAAATTTGAATACCTAAACTAACATCTTAAATCCCAACAAAAATAAATTAAAAAAATATAGAAATATCATTTTCTAATTTAATTCAATAATAAATTAATTAAGAAATGTTATTTTAATTTTTTTAAATGATGAAATTAAATTTAAAATCGTATGTGTGTGTGTGTGTGTGTGATTTAAATGTTTAGAATGATATATATATGTAATAAAGAACTTTGTAAGGATATATGCGTAATATTTAAAGTTTATAAGGATATATATATGAAGTTCTCCCTTAAATGTAATTACATTATTTAAAAAAATATAAAATAACATTTCTTAATTAATTTGTTATTGAATTAAATTAGATTATGATATTTTTGTATTTTTTTCAAGTTATTTTTGTTGGGATTTAAGATGGTAGTTTAGGTATTCAAAATTTTTTTAAATGATAAAATAAATTTAAAATAGTCATTTGGATATGTAGTGAGATTAAAGGTTTAGAAGTATATATATGTGATAATGAATTTTGCAATGATATATGCGTAGTATTTAAATTTTACAAGTATAATATAAAATTCTACTTAAAAATTAGAGTAAATTACAATGGTCCCTGTGGTTTGGTGCTATTTGCTATTTTCGTCCCTCAAACTTTTTTTTTGCACCAACAGTCCCAAAATCGCAAACCTTTAACCCTTTTGGTCCCTTTCACTAACATCCGTCTATTTCACCGTTTGAGAGTAAGGGTATTTCCGTCCTTTTAGGTGGCCTCTCTAAATTAATTATATAAACGAATTAAATTTCTTCTTCTTTTAACGCCTTTCTCGTCTCTCTCTCTCTCTCTCTCTGTTCACACTCTGTTGATCGCCTTCCCCAACTCAACAATGGTGATGTGTGGATGTAGTAAGGTAGCAACGATACGAACTTCATGGACTTCCCGTAATCCTGGTCGTAGGTTCTGGAGCTGTCCTGATGTGGTAAGATATGACATGTGGTAAGGTTTTGGAGCTTCCTGTTATGATTTTTTGAAATATTTTTATTGTTCTATAGGAGTCAACCTGCAATTTTATTGGATGGGTGGATCCTCCAATGTGTCCTCGTGCAACCGAAATCATTCCTGGTCTTTTGCGAGCAAAGAATAGTGTTGAACTCCTGTGGTTTCAAGCTGAAAGAGAAGCTGCAAGGCTGAAGATGTGGTTGGTTGTTAGTTGGATTGCATTTTCCATTTATGTAGCTATGATGTAAGTAAAAAGGCTGATGTCTTTTATGTAGATGTCAGGTATGTATGTTGGGACTTTTTTTAGTTGTAATGGCTTCTTTTGATGTAATGTCCCTGTTTTGATGTAATGGGTAGTGGTGATGGCTTCTTTTGAGGTTGTAATTCTCTCTATTATGAAGAAATGAATGAAAAAAATTATACTTTTTGATGTTATTTCTTCACTTGTAAATCTGGTTTCATTTGTAACATTGGTTTGAAAGTAAGAATTACAATCAAACAATGCGTTTAATGCATATAAAGTTACACCAAGTTACACCAAACAAACAACTTAAGTCTCAAAAACATTAAAACCCATAACATACATAGTGTGATAAATCACCACCAAACAAGTTTAGTCTCAAAACATTAGCAGTTATTACAAAATAGATAGTAATACAAATAGTGTCTCAAATTAAAACATCATAAAACTTTTGACTGCAGCTCCTATCCCTTCCATGGCTTACTGACTTGCACCTTGTTGTCCCTGCCTTTGATTGCCTGGTTGTTGACCTTTGCATGTCCTGGAATTGTTCCCTTTCTTATTACATTTGTTGCATCTTATTGTCTTCAATGCTCTTGAAAGCTTCCCTCCCTTAACCATGTCAATAGCATTCTCCTGATTCTCTCCCTCTTCAGCTGCTTTCTTTCTTTTCTTGGTTGGTTTTCCCACTTGCTTGTGATGTTTTGGTGGAACAAGAGTTGTTGGACATGGACACTTAGGCCACATGCTGCTTCCTTATATAGGATCAATCTTGAATGAGTAAACGTTTATCCATGTATCAAGCCTATAAACCTTATGAACCCATATTTCAGATAAGCCAACATCTTGTCCATTCACAGCCATATTCCATATTGTTGCTACAGCATGTTTACATGGAATACCGGTGATTTCCCACTTCCTACAACTGCAAACTCTTTCTTTTACATCCACAACACATTGATCTTGCCAAGGTCCACTAACTTGAAATTTATCCCCCCCCCCCCCCCATTCCACAATACTTTATACTCGCGACAATCTTTCTTGATAATTTCAAAAAGTTTTGTTTCACTAGGTGTTAGTGGACCTTCAGATTTGTCAATCACTTTCTGAACTTAGCTAACCTCTTCATCAAGTACTCTCCAATGAACTCCAAGGCAGTTATAATGGGCTTGTCCCTACCATGAACTAACTTACTATTAAATACGTCACACAAGTTGTTGAGCAACATATCTGAATGAGCTCTACCTGATTATTTTAAAAGTACCTAAAGATTAATAAATAATTATGAAGCTATAACGAAATATGCAATTCAATAAATATCATGTTACCTGTAAAATGAGATCTAGTCCAGTGTTGTGGAGGGATTTTATTCAACCAGTCATGAGCATCTTTGTTAAACAGCTTGAGATCATTCATGGACTTATGGCATTCATGCACTGTACAAGCAGTTGCACACCTCCATATCAGATCCTTGTAAGCTCTACCTTTCCATGTCTTTTTCATATTCTCATGAATGTGCCTTAAGCAAAACCTGTGTTCAGCACATGGGAATACTTTTGCTATTGCTGGTATGATACCCTGTTACAAGAAAATATGGATTAGATTGCTAAGTAATTTTCCATACATCAAATTGGTCAAATTTAAATATGCATAACATACCTTATGCCTATCACTTATGAAGCCAGATCATCACCAAGGCATTCTAAAAACCAAGTCCAATAATTACATGTTTCTGCTTCAACTATGGCATAAGCAAGTGGATAAAAGCCATTGTTTTGATCCAACCCCACTGCAGTCAACACTTGACCAGGAAAAGGCCCTTTCATAAAAGCACCATCCAACCCTATAAAATCCCTCATACATGCTTTGATCCTTGTTTCAATGCTCCTATACATATGTAAATCCTTTTAAATACCCTTGTTGGAGAAGCTGGATTAGGTTCTAATTCCACCTCTATCTTGACAGTAGTTCCTGGGTTTGTTGCCTGAAGTTCTTCAATGTAGTCTCGTAACAGAGCATACTGTTGTGTGTAATCTCCCCTCAGTTGCCTAAATGTTTTCATCTTTGCCCTAAATGTCTGCATCATTGATATACTAACCTCATATTTCTTTTGCATCTGCTCTTGGATTGACCTAATTGGTATGTCTGGGTTTGATTGAACTTGATCCATAATTTGCTTTGAAAGGAACCCAGAATTGCAAGCTTTCATTTTCCTTGATTGAAGGCTGACGTGTTCTTCATTTAAGGTCTTCACCATCCAAGTTTCAGTATTTGAGAGCTTTGATACGAGCAAAACCCAAGGGCAATTATTTTCTTGTGCAATTCCCTTTTTACCCTTGCCTGGACACTTCACATTTTGTTGACTTTGTGACGTTTGACCATCTGGATTTGGTCCTACTGCCTTGTCATGGTCCTCACTAAACGTTAGTATACTACCAACACACACTGCTCTAACTCTTCTGTAATCATTTTTTACAATCTTTATCTCCCTCCTAGTCTCTATTGCATGCAACTTGATTTCTTGTTGCACTTCTTTAGAAGAACCAAAGGTTTGACCAACAAAAAAGTTATGTTTAATAACTTTACCATCAAAGTCTCTATGTTGCTTCCTTAATTGTTTCAACAACTTTCTCCTCTTCTTGTCAATTTCACAATCCCCTTCATCAGAATGACTATCAAAGCTATCATTATCCAAAACATCTATGTTTTGGTCCTCATCATCCTCAACATCCTGCAAAACCTCATTACCAAAAAACTCAACATCTATGCCAACATTCATTAGAAAGTCCCTCATGTCCACATCCACTTCATTGACAATATTATCTTCATCCACTATAAAATCACTATCATCATTCTCTCCTCCATCTAAGTCATGCTCATTATCATTGTTTTCTTGCCTCTCATCATTGTAAGAATCTCCAAAAAATTGATCAAAGTCTGTGAAGTTAAAATCAAATTCCTGTAAGAAGTCCTGTTGTACCACTGACTCTACTTGTGTTATCCCCTCTTGTGGTTCTTATTGTTCTGGCCTATCATCATTGTAAGCTAATCCCTCTTCTGCTTCTTGTTGTCTAACAACTATAACTCCCTGTTGTTCTTCAACTGCATCAATTGCAACTCTCTCTTGTTCATGCCTATCATCATTGGAATCATTTTGCTCAGACTCATGTCATTCCAAGAAAAGCTTCTTACAAGATGAACTACCTCCTACCTTCATCTTTCCCTTTCTGTTTCTTGTATATTCAATTGAAGCTACATCTCTTTCTGGTTCAGGTAACTCCTCAATGACAACCTTAGACTTGGGTGGGGTGTAATACCACAACAGATTAGTCATCCCATGTTCATAGTAAACATGCATTAACTTGTTTTCACCAACATACTTAGACATTTGTATAACATCATCATCATTTCCTAATGCTCTAAGCCCAAAATCCAAATCACTATTAGGTATCAAATACTGGTAATATATTGGTACTTCATCAAGGTAACGTAGTTGTTCCATTACCTCATGCATTTCATACTCTGAAAATGCATAAATATTAACATCATCTACATAGTTTACCTTACCCCCCAACATATGACCTATTAGGAAATTTAGTAAAAACACCACCGTGATGAACCTTAATCGGAAACAAAGATGGATTGGTCCCTGTATTAAACATTAAAAAAACAGGGGAATCAAACACATACCTTCAATGAAATACTTTTATGAAAAGTTTCAGTTTTTTCCCAATAATAATAGCAGGCCATGAATACTAACGTATTTCCAAACAATACAAAGTGGTATTTCAGGATTAGAACATACCATAAAGCTGTTGCAAGTCGATTTCATAGTTTCCTTTGCGTAGTCTCCACATTGTTTACCTTTTTCTGCTTTTGATCTTCGGTCAACTAGAAATAACCAGAGAAGCAACTTGCTTTCGTTTTTTTAGGGTTTCAGAAGAAGATGAAGTAAGCTCATGCCAACGTAGTAAAATTGAGGGAAGGGAGGTAGAAGAAAATGTCAGATAGGGATCATCATTGCAAATGTAGGAAATATAAAACGATTACTTCTTTGAATTTAGAGAGGTCACCTAAAAGGACGGAAATACCCTTAGGGGGGTTTGGTTCGCGGATTTTTTTCCTTGGGATTTGCATTTTGTCAAGGGATTTGCATTATGCAGCATTTGCATTTGTCAGGATTTTGTAAAAAATTCAACATTATCTTATAGAAAAAATTTGCTAATCTGAAGAATGCAAGGTAACTGAGATTTAAAATCCTAGGGGGGAGGCTGGGTTTTTAAATAACAAAAGGAAGAGATTTACGAAATCCTGGGATTTTAAATTCTTACTGAAATCTGCGAACCAAACACAAGATTTTAAATGCAAATCCCAGGAAATCCGCAAACCTAACGCCCCCTTACTCTCAAACAGTGAAATAGACGGAGGTTAGTGAAAGGGACCAAAATGGTTAAAGGTTTGGGATTTTAAGACTGTTGGTGCAAAAAAAAGTTTGAGGGACGAAAAGAGCAAAAAGCAGCAAATCACAAGCACCATTTGTGTCATTTACTCTAAAAATTATTGTTTCGTTGTCGGATCTAATATTCGGGTAGTTCGGTTTAGATCCGATGGGTTTTACTCGACACCTTTCTGTTTCTCAACGCAATTTCATAACCTCTTTCAAACCCTTCACTGTTCGTGATCACCGATAGTTTGTTGCTTCGATTCTTACAGTTACTTCTTCATCTTTTCTGTTAGAGATCGAGCTAATTCTTACAAATTCATCTGAAAATTCTTCCTTGATCCTGGAGCATGCATTGCCATGAGTTCTCGTTCTTACAATCAGTGAAAAAAGGAATTTTCTGTTACGAATTTGATTACCATTTGTGATCGGAACGAAAATGGAGTTATTACATGGAAGCTTAATCCCTCAGTTCAAAGTTCGACAGCCAAATTTGCTCTTCTCCGAGCGCATCAAGAAAGTTGATTCTCTTCTTGTGGTAGACCTCTTTAGGTATTGTTGAATTTGAATCTATTTTCCTTAATAGTCGACTAGGATTGATTAGTTTCTTTCATTTTGGAAAATTTTTTTGATCGCATTAGTTTAGTTACAGAGAATTGTGTTGATTCGTAGTTGTCTTATCCCTACAGTGAAAATTATTGTTTGATCGCATTTATTTTGTTTGTCGCAGACCTCTTTAGGTATTGTTGAATTTGAATCTCTTTTTCTTGATAGTCGACTAGGATTAGTTTCTCTCGTTTTAAACTTCTGTTTGATCGCAATTATTTTATTTACAGAAGATTGTGTAGATAACTGTAAGCGGTTTTGTAATTTTCTGACATTAGAATACTGGAAACTGTTATCAAGGAATTGAAGTTCAGAATAACTGAAACAATAATCAAGTGAAGATGGCTTCATCGTTTATACAAGTTCAGCATTATTTTTTTCTTAGAATTACCATTAGCATTAGCTTGATTTCAGAATAAGATATGAATTTCTTGTTATAGACACTAAAGATCTTGATGTTATTATTGTATGATCGTATCTATATGAGTGTATGTATGGTTGTAGATTCTGCACTTACAATTTTCACTTGCTTGATCACTTGCATATTGAAACATTTAGTAATATTAGTAATGTAAATGTTATTGTTATGTAATAGTAGGAATTTAAGTTTTATGTGAGCATGTTTTTCTCTGTGTGTGGATATGCATATAGATTGTATATGCTATCCGTAGATTCATAGTTGCCTTATCCATTCCTATAGAAACGGTTTTGTAATATAATCTAAGATTAGTTTTCTTACATTAGAATTTTGGAAACTGTTATCAAGGATTTGAAATTCAGAGAAACTGAAAGAATAATCAAGTGAAGATGGCTATACAACCATACAAGTTCAGCCTTATTTTTATCTTTTAATTACTGTTAGCATTAGCTTGATTTGAAGTGGATATGAATATCTTTGTTATAGACGCTAAAGATCTTGATGTTATTATTGTAATTATTGTATCCATGTGTATGGTTGTATTCTCTGCACTTAGAATTCTCACCTGCTTGATCACTTGCATATTGGAACACCTAGTAATATTAGGAATGTAAGTTTTTATGGGAGCATGTTCTCTCTGTGTGTGGATATGCATATGGATTGAACATGCTATTATGTTTCTTCTCTTAATTTGTTCATAAAAAAGAGGGCAAAGTACGACAAGAGAACCATGTTCTATTTCTGGTGTGTCAACACCTGACGATACAAAAAGTATAATGGATTCTTCCCTTTCATTGGACACTTGACATCCTCTGTAGTTTCAGTCGAGTACCCATTTTCTGTTTTCAACAGATAATCTGATCAGTTTTCATCCATCTTTATGGTCCAAATCCTTCCAGGGAGAATTTCCCAATTTCGTACACTCGATGTAGAACCCTTGAGACCCAATGGGATAATACTCAAAGCATTCGACATCCAGCTGTTTCCAGTAATGACGACTCAAAAGAGCCTGAGTTGATTTTTAACCGACTACAGCTTAGCGATGAGGAATATCTTGGCATGCAAAGTCGTTCCTTTGGTCGATACCTTGCTCGTGAAGCAGTATTGAATGAAGAATATTGGGTTAGTTTACGTTTTTATCCCTTCATAATCTATCCTCTTTCTTTGAGTTAATTTTCTGCAAATCTTCATGTGGCAGATGGCAGCATGGCTACGTGCAGAAGCTCATTGGGAAGCCTCAGCCTACAAGAGGTTAGTGATTTTCTTGTATGAACTATGTATACCTTGATCTTTTTGGGAAGTTTAGGAAATCGTGACATCATTTTGTCTGCTACTTTCTGTGTTACCTTCTTCAGTGTGTAACTGTGTATATAAGCTTTTAGAAGTGCAAGTTATTTGATAGATGATGACATGTTCAATTTGTAGTTTCAGGCATGCTGAGAATTTTAAAATGAAGTATGCTGATCAGGTAACAATTTGTATTTAAGTCACCAATGCTTTGATATGCACGAGTTCACACACATACAATGTAATAGTTAGATGAAATATTTTTTAGTACTTCAGCAATGCTATCAAATAATTGTAAAAATTTCACTTTGGTTGAGCAATAGTGTTTAGTAATGATGACGTAAAATGATAATATTGGCAACAGTGGTGTTATGCTAAGCTCAAACTTGATTCGATAACTTGACAAGTCTTCTTAATGAAGGCTCGTGCTGGATTCACGAGCTCAAAAATATTTATCAAAACTATGTTCGATAGAGCAAACACGACTCAATATTTTAAATAGCTAGTGCATGTATGCATGAGAATCATGTTCAGTAAAGCACTTTTGATTCAGGTTCAACCTGGAAATATTAGCACGTACATGGGGTTCGAAAAGCTCAATAATTTCAAGTTGAGTCATCTTAAGCTCGAGCTGTATAAAGTTTGACTTCAATGAGCTTGGGTCGAGGTCAAGTTCAAATAACTTGATAAAAACTCGACTCTTTGTAGTCCTAGTTGGGGAAGAGATGTTCCCAGACAATGCCCTTTGTCTTCACTAGTTAAGATGGTGGTGGTTACTCATCTGGCGATCCTTTGATACGTGGATGTAGTGATGTCCACTCTCTCATCATGTCCATGTATTACTTTTTTTTGGGTGAACATGTGGGGTTACGGTGGAGGGTTTTTTAATTGTTTATGTTCAGGATCTCCAATAGTTTCTGTTTTCTTTTAATTTCTTTTTAATCTTTTAAGATACTTTTCAACTGTTTTTAATCTTTAGTCACTTGATCAAAATTCACCATCAAGATCGGCAGCCTGCTCTCTATGTATCCCGTGTCAATTAAGTACTGCAAACATAATTATTTTAATCCTGAATGCCACATCTTAATGTTTGGTCTTCGAAGTTTTGTCTGAAATGCTTAATTTTACATCATTCTAAAACACTAACGGTTGCCATTTTGTTTCTTCTCTTTGTGTAGGAGTATCAAGCTTTGAAGAAAAGATGTTCAGGACAGCATGGGAACTTGCTGCAATGCTTCTGTCTTGTTGCAGTAAGTCTCAGTCGACATTCTTCGTATTTCGCTCTAGCTTTCCCGTTCTTGATATGTCTGTTTTATCTGTTTGTTTATTTATCTATTTCTGGTATTCAAAATAGATATTACTGTTACAATCTACAAAGTAACCCTGATAGACATTATATTGTTAATTCTTATGTTGTAAGAAAACAATCTGGGAAGAAAAAATTTATCGAATGTATTGAGACTTGATTCACATATATATAATATATTTTAACTACTTTCTCTTATCCTAATCATTTTTATTAAACTTTCTCTCATCTATCATACTGCATTTTTCAGCTTTTAATTTGCTGATGTAATGTGTTGAAATCTCGTGCAAGCCTCAAGGAGTTATCTGCAGATTTAGTCTAAGATACTGCATCTAAAGTACATATGTCTAGTAGAAATCATGTATACTTAATTGGCTGATTTTTTTTTTTTTTTTTGCCCTTTTGACGTTTCAGGTTAAGAAGGAAGTGAAAAATGTGAAAAGAACGGTCTTGAACAGTGTTGTTGGTACTATGGATTTGAGCATCCGACAATATTTGCAAGGAGAAGGATATCCTGGGGTATATTCATTCATCTTATAAGATTCCTATTTCATCATTAGAGAAGCTATTTTAGACGTTTTATTGCTGAACACTTTTATAGTTCTATTAAACTACATGTAAAGTCATACTGTAATTGTTCTTACTGTTCTTTTAAGAGTAGTAATGAGCTCGGTTCCGTAACCGGCCCGAACCCGGATTACCCGAAACCGAAAATGTGCAAAATTAAGAACCAAGAACGGCCTGGATATGATGCAGGGTCCGGTCCGGTTATTTCCCGACTTTTACAAAGAAAAAAAAAGAAAACCGGACCGGACTGAACCCGATGGAACCGAAACCGAATTGTAGGAATTATGAAAACCGAAAATAGGCCCGAAAATGAAACGTGTCCTGTACCAGTTCGGTTCGGGTAAAACGGGTATTTTGCTCATCCTTAATTCAGAGTCGTAAAAAGCTACATTTAACATCAATATCTGCATTTGCTTTGACCAAATCTCTTTCTTAATTTTTATTCTCACCGTAAAAGGAGGTGAAGAGGCAGTCGGGTGTATTGGTAAGCAAACAACCTCTCAATGCACATAAGTATGCGTACATTTCAAACGTTGTTGTGGCAAAATATGCTCGGCGTCGTCAGATCGCATACAACATGTTATGTCTGGCCACCGATATTGCAACCACTGAAGGTTAGTTTTTGCAACTTCTCTTACATACGTTCACATAAATTCTCAATTTTTTTGGTTTGTAACGATCCTTTGATATCTGTATGTCAACAGGTATCAAGAAACTATTTGTTCATGTAACAGCAGACAACAAGCCCGCCCAAGAACTGTACAAAAAAGGGGGTTTCGAGGTTTGTACCGAACCATTACTTTTCATTAATAGCCAAAATGCATGAGCCTCAAGATTTTCGTCTTGAAATGGTTCGAGTATTTCTTATTTTTTAAATTATTTTTTATTTTTTTGGGTTTATTATGAAAAAACCAACATAATTTCATGTTTTTTTACGTTTTCGTCCCTCCATATTAATTTTTTGCATAAAAGCCTTCAAGTTAATTTTTTCTTTTTGGTTTAGAATTTGGACATTATCTTTAAAAGCTTCGCGGGGGACGCGACGTCCAATTGTAGCTTAATCTTAGTCTTTTGCAGTACACTCGAGGTCACTCAAACCCGGTTTTTCACTTTTTAAGAACCCGATTTGCTAATTATAACCGGTATCTAATGTCCAAATTTCACTAAACCAAAAAGAAAAAAATTAACTTGAGGACTTTTATGAAAAAAACGTGAAAGTATGTTGGTTTTTTTTTTCATAATAAACCTTTTTTTTCCATTTTGATGGGTATTTTTGTCTTAATGAAGTTGGCATGTTTTGCAGTTTGTTACGACTGTACCATCAAGCAAGGGGCAGTTACTAATGTTGATGGAACTGTAAGCCGGGCGCTGCCCAACTTTTGGGACTTGACGGTTAGGTTTACAGATTAAGATACGATATTCTTTACTTGTGTATAGCCAAAGGGTGTGTTCTACAAATTCCTAAAATTTGCTTGTGATCGATGCAACTGTTGACGTAAATACTAAATGGTTTTTCTTCGTTTGTACGAGTCTTACAAGTGATAAAGACAGCACAACTGTGCAGGTCTTTCCCCTTGTTTCGAATCCCGGTCTCGTTTTGTGAGACCCACAAAATAGAATAACAAAGGTTATAATTTTGAGCTAAGAAAACATTTCTTTCACGGCAGGTAATTGTAGGGCTCGAGCTCGACTCATTTTAAGGTTATGTGTAACGCCCAAACTTTGCTTTTGAATGATTTTTTATAGGCACGGGTTAGACTTGGCTCGTGAAATATAAATGTTAGATTTATTTTCTAACTAGTTTTGTTTATATAATTTAACTACTACTTATCATATCTTTTTGTTATTTTATTTTAGTATATAATATATTTAATCATTGTTAAATATAATTTATTTTATGTTTACATGTATGATGTTTGAAGCTAGCGCATTGCGCACAAATTCTTGACCATTTAGCAAGTCAGATTAAGTAGCTCGAATTATTCACATCTCTTTGTTGATACTTCACTCTAGGGATGAACTCATTTTCAAAACCAGACCGAATTCGAAAAAACTGAATATAGCCAAAATTAAAAACCAAGGTATGGTGGAACCTAAAACCAAATTAATGTGATTATATGAATTCAGATCTGTCCCAAAAATAAATGATCCGAATCTGGTTCGATTTGTGTAAAACGAGTTTTTTGCTCATCTTTACTTAGCCTCAGGATCCCTTAGAGTGGTGGGTATACCCACCATTATGAAATTCACCATTTTGGACACCTCAGCGTCACGTTAGCTTTTTATCTTCATTTTTATTCTAATGTGGCGTTTGTATTTTTAGTTATTAATTTGGTTTTTAGTATTGGTTAGAATTGTAGGTTGGAATTTAATTCATGTATGGATTGAAATTTAATTCATGTATAAGTTGGAAGGAATTTGATATAAACAATAAAATTTGATGAAAAATACATAAAATTTAGCCATTTACATTAGTTATCAAAAATGATAAACAAGCTAAATTTAAATTCTAATTCCATCAAATTCCATCACACGAACCAAACACCACATAAAACTTTGGAAATACTCATCATTCTTGACTTTTTACTCAATACTAATTTACCCATTAATTTTTAGAGAGAGAGAGAGAAATAAGCCGAGCGGGGAAGGAGCAATTCCGTGGGGAAAAGGCAGCAGGGCCGCTGGTGGGAGTGGGAGGGGCGGTGTTCCCGTAGCCTCAGCGGCTTGCCAGCTTTAGTATCCCACAAAGCCTTAGTAGCATGAACAATACAAGAAAATTACAATAAGATCATTTCTTAAAAGAAAATTACATAGCTTCCTTGTACATTTTGGATTCAACCGTCCTAAAAAATTCAACTGGAGACATACAATGATTTTACGACTAGCATCTTTTAACTACAAATTTTATCAAACAAACAATTAGCGACATGATTATCTACAAGTGAAATGTTCCAAGTTATACAAGCGAACGACAAAACATAATATGCAGCACATGCAACGGAACACAAAAAAAAAGCACGAGAATAAAAAAACTAAGTCAAGCAAAATTATTACATGGGTTCTTGCATATCCTCTTCTGTTTTCCAAACAACATCGTCGAGACTACTGGAAAGTCTTTTGTAGAACTGCACCGAAAACACAAAGTCACATCATGAGTGATAGATCCCGAAAAAAAATGAATAACTTAAACAAAAACAATATGCCGATTGGAAAATTGTGCAAACTATGCATTTGGGATAGAGTCCCATTGATTTTGGCCATAACATTTCATTTTGTAGGTCTAATATGAACAGAAATCTAAACACGGAATGTGGTCATCTAAGCAGAAATTTAAAAGATTATCAAGCGTAAATGGGGTAAGAAGACGTCTAATGAATCTGTTGGCAGTGGGAAGGGGTTAGGAGGATCAGGACAGGTGGTAGAAATGATATCAACAAAGGGTAAAGTATAGGAAAACCCAACAAAGTATCGCATTTTGAGTGAATAAGTCCCTAAACTAGTTTTTTTGAAGGATTAAATATTTACACTTTATAAAAATGGGCGATTAAGTCCCTAGACGATTAAATCCTAAGCTTTATAAAATGAATGATCGAGTCCTTAAACTTTATAAAAATAAATGATTAAATCCATGAATGTTGTAAAGTTTTACGCCCATCACCTTGTTTAATTGAGATCACAGATCACACACATGTGGGAACCATAGATAGAACATAACATACATAAGAACATACACGAAGAATCACAGGAAACTGAATGTTTATTAATCAAAGAACTTTCTGCTAGTACATTCTAATACATGATCAATCTTACTTTATCTGTTACTGTCAATATTAAGTATGACTTTTCTATAGTCAAAGGGTAAAATGTGACAATAGTTAGTACTTGGAGGGGTTTAATTGAAAGTTACATAATAAGTATATATGCATGGCAATATGTAAGCAGAAGGATTTCACTTTTTACAATTCATTCACATTCAATTACAGTACATTCGAATTTGTTCATATCTCTCTCTCTCTCTCTCTCTCTCTCTCTCTCTCTCTCTCTCTCTCTCTCTCGACTTTCTTCTCCAATTTCTTGTATTCGTTCTTTGATTTCTTGACAATAAAGATTTCTTTCTTTCTCATTATTATTGATTGATTACATTGTTTAACCACAACAAAGTGGTATCACGAGCCAATGTTGCGTTTCTTGGAGTTCGTAGGAGGTGTGTTCCGCCATTGTTGAGTTCGTTTCGAAGTTTTTTTTTTTTTCGAAATTCGTAGGAAAACGTTTCAATTCTTTGGGTTTACGTAGGAGGTGTGATTTTCCCGTTATCGTTGTTCGAAGGTTCGTTGAAAGTTGCGTTGGTGATCGACGGTTCTTGAAGAATCGTTTTCTTTGTTTGTTTTCGTTCTTCTCGGTTACACGGTTCTTGGTTTTAGTTCTACGGTTGGAGACGATAATCAACGACACAAATCGAAGGAGTTAAAAATCGATTTTGGGTGGTCTTGATTTTCTGCAATTTTATCTCGCTGGAAAAACGAGTTCAACCGGAGAAGACGACCGGAGACGAACAAAGTTGGAGATCTCGAACCTAGAAGGTTTCGAACTTACTAAAGGCCTCGAAGTTAAGGATAGTTTCGAACTGGAGTGACTCTCGAAGTTAAATAGCCACAAACTTGGGAGATATCGAACTAGTCTATTCGAACTTGCACCTCTCGAATTAATACATTGACTTTGGCAACTCACGAATTTAATAGAATTTGAACTTGGCATCATTCGAATTTAGTGCAATTCGAATTTGACATTTCAAAAATTGAAGTCTGACTTTTTTCAAATTTTTAATTGGCACTTAATTTGGATTTCGAACTTGGCACCCTCGAAATTAAGGAGGTTCGAACTTGGTTCCATCGAAATTAAGGAGGTTCGAACCTGGCACCTTGAATTTAATGCAATTCGAATTTGACATCTCATTCGAATTTGTGAAGCCCACACGAACTTAGTTGTGTTCTCGAAGTTAAAAGGAGTTTCGAACTTAAAGGAGTGTCGAACTTAAGAGATTCTCGAACTTGTGGCACGAACTTGATTGTACGAACAATGGCACCCCCTATGATAGCGGTTGAAAAGTTTACGGGCAAAAATAACTTCAGTCTATGGCGACTTAAGATGAGGGCACTTCTGAAAAGGGAAAGTATCTGGACCCCGTTAATGGGTAGACGACCCGAAAATATGGACGAAGCCGAGTTCAGATTGCAGGACGAAAAAGCGCACTCCACGCTTTTGTTGTCACTTTCCGATGAAGTACTATATAAAGTCGCAGATGAAGAGACAGCTGAGGGCTTATGGATGAAGTTGGAATCTCTGTATATGACGAAGTCGTTGACGAATAAGTTGCTTTTAAAACAACGATTGTTTTCATTGAAGATGAAGGAGGGTTCGGCGCTTAAAGATCATTTTAGATGAATTAAATTCGATCTTAATGGATCTTAAAAATCTGGAGGTAAAAATTGAAGACGAAGACCGGCTTTAATTTTACTCGTGTCGTTGCTGCCATCTTATGAAAATTTTGTGAATTCGTTTGTCGTCGGAAGGGATATAATCACTCTTGAAGAAGTGAGATCGGGTCTTCACTCACGTGAACTCCGTCATAAAGCCTCAGGGAACAGTCTGGAGTCTCAATCGGTAGGTTTAAATGTGGTTAGAAGTGATAGATACAATGATCGATCAAGCAAAGAGAAAGGAAAGCAGAGGAGAGGAAGATCAAAGTCACGGACAAGGAAACCCGGTAACAAAGATACTTGTCACACTTGTGGTCAAAAGGATCCATTGGAGAAGAGATTGTCCGAAGAATCAAGCAAGTAGTTCTAATGCAAACGTGGAAAAGGAAGATACAAAGTCGGAGTCAGATTTTGTGCTTATGGTGTTGTCTTGTCATGTGGGAACTTCACAGGAGTGGATTCTGGATTCGGGGTGTTCGTTTCACATGTGTCCGTACAAGGAGTGGTTCTCGACTTCTCGACTTATGAAGAGCGGAGTTCTGGAAGTGTTCTAATGGGTAACGATGTTCCATGCAAGGTGGTTGGCACTGGGTCGATCAAGATTCGCATGCATGATGGAGTTGTTCGGGAGTTGACCGATGTTAGACACATTCCAGAAATGTCAAAGAGTTTGATTTCTCTTAGCACTCTCGATGCTAAAGGTTACAAGTACTCATGTCAAGGTGGAGTACTCAAGGTATCCAAGGGAGCATTGGTTGTCATAAAATGAGTTCGAGAAGCTACACTGTACGTGTTGAAGGGTGAAACGAAACTGAGGAATGGAATTGCTGCCGTTTCGCAAACGCAAAGTGAAGATCCGGAGTTGACGAAGATGTGGCACATGAGGCTTGGCCATGTAGGGCAAAAGGGCTTGGAGCTGTTGAGCTCAAGAGAACTTCTTGGAGGACATAAGGTGACGAAGTTGGATTTTTGTGAGAATTGTGTGCTTGGCAAACAGACGAAAGTCAGTTTTTCAACGGCCGTTCATCAAACTAAAGCTTCGTTGGATTACGTTCACATGGACTGTTGGGGTCCATCTAGAGTGCCGTCACTCGGTGGTGGTCGGTATTTTCTTTCAATCATAGATGATTTTTCGCGAATGACGTGGGTGTTCATTATGAAGCACAAGGGTGAGTCATTCGGAAAATTCAGGAGCTGGAAGACACTGGTGGAGAATCAGTTGGAACGTAAAGTCAAGAAGATCAGGACAGACAATGGATTGGAGTTCTGTTCAAGGGAGTTTGATGATTTCTGTGAGGAGAACGGCATTGCAAGATACAAGACGGTTCGGCATACGCCTCAGCAAAACGAGGTGGCCGAAAGGATGAACAGGACACTGCTAGAACGAGCAAGGTGTTTGTTGCTGAATGCGGGTTTGTCGCGTGGATATTGAGCCGAAGCAGTAAACAGGGCGTGTTATCTCATCAACCGTTCGCCTGCTACCGCCATTGATTGTAAAACACCGTTTGAAGTTTGGACGGGTAAACCAGCGGACTATTCGAAGCTCAGGGTGTTTGGGTGTCCGGCGTATTACCATGTAAATGATGGTAAATTGGAACCGAGGGCCAAGAAAGGTGTTTTCATGGGGCATGGTGATGGTGTTAAGGGTTACAGAGTTTGGTCTCCAGATGAGATGAGAATTGTGTTGAGCCGTGATGTTACGTTCGATGAGAAGAAGATGTATTCTACCAAGGAGAGTGTCACCAAGAAGGTGGAGGAGCACGATGTGTCTGAGCGTGGCTCGAGTGACAACAGGGTAGAGTTTGTGAATGAAGAAGAAAACCAAGTGAACGTTAAGAACGAGTCCAGAGAAGAAGATGTGGAATACGGGAGTGAACCGTTAACATATTCAGGCTTGGAAACGTCGTCTGTTCAGGGTTCGAGTTCGGGGTTATCTCGTGAAGGTGGAGCCGGTAGCTCACTAGCTCAAGAGAGATCGAGAAGACAGATAAAACAGCCGACTCGATATGGTTCTGAAGACATGGCCGCTTATGCTTTACCAGTTACAGAAGATATGGACAGTTCAAACGAGCCTAATTCCTATCGGGAAGCAATTGTGTCTAAAGATGCAGATCGGTGGTCTGGTGCAATGTCTGAAGAGATTGAATCTCTGCACAAGAATAAGACGTGGGTTCTTGTTCAGTTACCGAAAGGTAGAAGGGTTGTTGGCTGCAAATGGATTTTCAAGAAGAAAGTGAGTGTCAAACAGTCAGAAGAAGTAAGATTCAAGGCCAGACTGGTAGCCAAGGGTTATAGTCAGAAGGAAGGTCTCGACTACAATGAAATTTTCTCCCCGGTGGTTCGTCATATGTCAATCAGGGTGTTGTTATCGCTAGTCGCACATGGTGAGTTGGAGCTGGAACAACTAGATGTGAAGACGGCATTTCTGCATGGTGATTTGGATGAAGAGATCTATATGTCACAACCGGAAGGTTATGTGGAGCCAGGAAAAGAAAATTTGGTGTGTCTGTTGAAAAGATCGTTGTATGGCCTGAAACAATCCCCAAGACAGTGGTACAAGCGGTTTGATAGCTTTATGGTGGGTCATGGATTTGTTCGAAGTCCCTATGACTGCTGTGTATATCACCAGAAGTTGAAAGATGGAAGCATGCTTTACTTGTTGGTGTATGTAGATGATATGCTGATCGCTGCTAAAGATATACGAGAAGTTCAACGCGTGAAGAAGCTTCTCAGTACCGAGTTTGAGATGAAGGATCTAGGTCCTGCCAATAGGATTCTGGGGATTGATATCTTACGAGACCGAAAGAACAAACGGTTGTTCTTGTCGCAGCAAGTCTATGTTGAGAAGATACTGCGTAGATTTGGTATGTACGATGCGAAGCCAGTAAACAATCCGTCGTCATCGAGTTTTCGTCCTTCATTGGTGGTGTCTAATGGAGTTGAGAGTGATGATGAGAAAATGTCAAACGTTCCCTACTCTCAGGCTGTGGGAAGTTTGATGTATTTGATGGTCTGTACGAGACCAAATTTAGCATACTCTGTGAGTGTGGTGTCTCGCTTTATGTGTAATCCGAAGAAGGATCATTGGGTGGCAGTTAAACGAGTATTTCATTATCTCAGAGGTACAATGGATGTTGGTCTCATCTACGGAGGTGATCGAAATGTTGAAGTAATCGGGTACTCAGACTCGGATTATGCTGCAGATCTGGACAGACGGAGGTCACTTACGGGTTATGTGTTTACGCTCGGTAATGCGGTGATAAGCTGGAAGGCAACACTTCAACCATCAGTAGCTTTATCCACTACTGAAGCAGAGTATATGGCGCTAACTGAAGCAGCCAAAAAGGCAATATGGCTGAAAGGTCTAATTGGAGATCTGGGAGTAGATCAGGAGAAGACGTTGATACACTATGATAGCATGAGTTCTATTAGTCTGGCGAAGGATCAAGTCTTTCATGATCGTACCAAGCATATTGATGTTCGTTACCATTTCATCAGATCTGAGTCGCGAATCAGAGTCGTGAAAATTGGTAAGAAGGATAATCCAGCAGACATGTTAACGAAGACAATTCCTGAAGTGAAGTTCAGAAGTTGCTTAGACGTGCTGAACGTCGGAAATTGGAATTCACATTTGACTTAGCTAAAGTCAAGGTGGAGTTTGTCAATATTAAGTGTGACTTTTCTATAGTCAAAGGGTAAAATGTGACAATAGTTAGTACTTGGAGGGGTTTAATTGAAAGTTACATAATAAGTATATATGCATGGCAATATGTACGCAGAAGGATTTCTCTTTTCACAATTCATTCACATTCGGTTACAGTACATTCGAATTTGTTCATCTCTCTCTCTCGACTTTCTTCTCCAACTTCTTGTATTCATTCTTTGATTTCTTGACAATAAAGATTTCTTTCTTTCTCATTATTATTGATTGATTACATTGTTTAACCACAACAGTTACATTGATCAAGATCCACATAGATCACTCAAGATCTCACCAAGAATGTACAACACACACCACTGCACCCGTGGTGGTGCCACCACCAGCCACCGCTGGTTGTGCCCGACTCTCTCTCTTAACTCTCGTGTATCTCTCCTCTCTATCTGAGTGATCTGATACTACACCTTGAGGGCTGTGCAGGTACTCCTACATGTAAGGGAGTGAGTAGATAACTAACACAATCACTTAGCTCCTTAGAGTTGATACAACTAACATTAATCCTAACAAATATGTAAGGGAGTGAGTAGATGACTAACAAAATCACTCAGCTATTTAGAGTTGATACAACTAACATTAATCCTAACAAATATTTTATTTGAATGATTAAGTCCCAAAACTTAAATGAATGATTTGGTCACCTCTATTAAAATAGAGAGACAATTAACTACTAAATAGATTTTTTGTGACACTTCCATCATTATATTCAGTGACACTTTTCTAGTATCCATTTTACAATTTTAATGATAACCAAATTGAGACAAGTTTGAAAGCACAATGACCCAAGTGAGATAAATCAAAATGTTTGTTAATATTAAATAGAGTTTAATATGAAAAAAACCAACATGTTTTTCACATTTTTACGGTTTAGTCCCTCCGAGTTATTTTTTAACAATAAAATCCTTAAGTTATATATTTGTTTGTGATTTTTGGAATTTTTCTGTATTTATTTAAAATAGTCCTCAAGTTTGTGGACTTTTCTGAGAAAAATAGTGAAAACATGTTGGTTTTGGAAAAAGTCAGGGTTGATTGAAAAAAAACAAAACTTTCTTGTAACCGGATTGAAAACAATAACTTGATGACTTTCTTAGGAAAAAATAACACAGAGGGACTAAATCGCAAAAAAACATGAAAACATGTTGGTTTTTTCATATTAAACCCTGTTAAATAACATAAACACCTATAATGATGAAATTTATTCAATCGTTTTTACAAAAGTATAGAATTTAATTGTTCTATGATTGAAATGACTTAATCATTTATTTTTATAAAGTATAGGGAATTAATCATTCAAATACATATTTTGGGATTTGATAGCTCAATTTATAAAGTTCACTAATTTAATCATTCAAAAAATATTTTAGGGACTTAATTCATTCAATTTATAAAGTTTAGGGATTTAATCGTTAAAGAAAATATGATAATTTGTTGGATTTTTTTGAATTGTGCCCTTTTATATAATATTAAAAATGCATTAAATTGAAACCGACTTTCACTTTTTTACTGTTTATTATCATTACAACAATGCACTTCAGTAAAATATCGTTTTTATGGCAATGTGCGACTTAAAACTTGAAAAGTGTTGTTATAGACATTAAAAATGAAAGTTAGTTGTATTTTTCGCATTTAATCCAAAAGGACCAAAGGTGTGATGCTATAAATGGTTAAATGATGAAAATACATAGCTATAAACGGAAAGAGTATGAAGTATGTTGCTGTTGAAGGAAAATATAAAGTACTACTCTGTTATAAACCGTAATAAAGTGCTTTTTTAAGGCATGTAACCCCAACGAGTTAGAGCATGTAAGAGTCAAACTCAGTACCTTCTTTTGGAGAAACCAAGGCAGGTAACCGTAACAAAGTGTTGGTAGGTTTTTATTTTACGCGTTTAACCCGTTTCCATATTTACCACGTACAAGGCTTAACTCTCACAAAAGCCCGAGATTAAAAGATGCAACGTGACCCCTATCTGAACTTTAAAGCAGAAAGTAAAATAATATATCACGGTGATTACGTTCATGATTATTTATTTTGTGACCAAGTCCTCAAGTAGCAAATTAAGTTGAAAGATACTTGAAATGTATCCTTGGTAGAGTAGCATACCTTATGAAATTCCAAAGTGTCTCCTTTTGCTTTTCGTACCTCAACCATGTGAAGCGACGGTGCTACTTGAAATACCTGGTCACGGGTATAAATCGTAAAAATCTATGCAAAATTCAGGAAACTATCATATTCATTCACAATTAATTTCTTTTGAACGGCCATTCACAATTACTTGATTACACATCACATAACACGGTTACCTCAGTAGCAACATTAAGGTTTCCCTTTCTCCCAGCTTTCATATTTTGAAGCCTTAACTGAGGTGGAAAACAGAAAACGGTTACTTAATCCGGAAATTAACCATTCTAAGTTAATATTAGAGTGATTGAAGCAATTTTTTTTACCTTATAGTTTTTCTTGTGCACATCGAAACCAAGAGGTTTTGCAGCTTCTTCGATTTTACTAATTATCTCATTTGCAGGGCACCTTGATGTGAATCTTGTCTCCCTTTTAAATCCCTGAACCCAAGTATATTTTCAAACCATATATGAGCGATATACTGATATATAACAACAAAATTTCAATAACCCAAACTGAATTTTACTTTGATTAAGTGTATAGAAGAGTCGTTCGCTACATAAAAGATTATGATCTAAAATATTAATAATTATAAGGTTAATATTGAAAGAAACCCATAAACTTTCATGAATTTATCGATTAAGTCACTCGCTTTTTTTTCCGAGTGTGCAAGTCCCTGGACAATTTGTCTTATTCCAATATATATATTTTTTACTTACTACGTGTTTGACTGGTAAAAGATTAGTTCAACGAATGATTTAATATTGAAAAAGACCGACTTTCTTTTTCTATTGTTGCAATTAAGCCCCTGGACTTTTTTTATTGTTTAAGGGTCAATGATATATAACAATAAAATTTCAATAACCCAAACTGAATTTTACTTTGATTAAGTGTATAGAAGAGTCGTTCGCTACATAAAAGATTATGATCTAAAATATTAATAATTATAAGGTTAATATTGAAAGAAACCCATAAACTTTCATGAATTTATCGATTAAGTCACTCGCTTTTTTTTCCGAGTGTGCAAGTCCCTGGACAATTTGTCTTATTCCAATATATATATTTTTTACTTACTACGTGTTTGACTGGTAAAAGATTAGTTCAACGAATGATTTAATATTGAAAAAGACCGACTTTCTTTTTCTATTGTTGCAATTAAGCCCCTGGACTTTTTTTATTGTTTAAGGGTCAATGATATATAACAATAAAATTTCAATAACCCAAACTGAATTTTACTTTGATTAAGTGTATAGAAGAGTCGTTCGCTACATAAAAGATTATGATCTAAAATATTAATAATTATAAGGTTAATATTGAAAGAAACCCATAAACTTTCATGAATTTATCGATTAAGTCACTCGATTTTTTTTCCGAGTGTGCAAGTCCCTGGACAATTTGTCTTATTCCAATATATATATTTTTTACTTACTACCTGTTTGACTGGTAAAAGATTAGTTCAACGAATGATTTAATATTGAAAAAAACCGACTTTCTTTTTCTATTGTTGCAATTAAGCCCCTGGACTTTTTTTATTGTTTAAGGGTCAATGACCTACTAAACAAGTCAAGTATATAGTTTTGAACAAGACAAAAAATTTTCTGGACTTAAACACTCGAAAAAAAGTCCAGTGACTTAATTGATAAATCCATGAAAGTCCGTAGGGGGTTTTCAATATTAACCATAACTGTAAGGGTATTGATTTTAAAGAAACATCCAACACAGGGAAGGTACAGAAAGAGTGGTTAGTAACCAACCTGTTCCATGTCGAAAAGATTCCCGAGGTTGAGGCCTTTAGACATAGAAATCAACTCAAAAGCATTCATGGCAGCTGGCGGTTCTTCTTTCTTTTCTGTCACATGGTACTCCTGTTGTAACACAAATATAATTGAATTAATTATCATAATCAAACTGATAATCAGAGAGCAAAGAATATGTGATGTTTATTGGTATGTATCATGGCAACTGGATATTCTTTTCTTTTCTTTCACATGATACTCTTGTTCTGAACCAAATATATTAACTTTCTACTTTCTAGCATATAAACATCAACGAGAATAAGAAGAGAAAAGATTCCTTACAGGTCTATCTAATATTACATCAGACTATGAACATATCTGGCTTTCTATGAATGTATCTACAGAAGAAAGGCATATAATATGCTGAAATGCAAAGACGAAAAAGTTATCATAGGACTGACAACCAAGCCAATAGGCTAGAATGAACATTCTAAATTAAAAAGTGCCCCACAGTGAAATGAATACCATAAAGAAACCAGTGGTATGTGCACCGTTTGCTAAACCTATTACAAATTTGGGATTTTCTAATTTACTATCTTTGTAAAATGACCGGTTGAATTCTGGTTATAAACGAAAATGAGGACCAAACCCAAAAGGCCAAAATCTGATTTTTAATAAAATTGACCAAGATACTAGCAAAACACATGAAAGTTCCCGTCCGGTTTCAGTTTTGTAAGTCTAGAGTCTAGATGATTTTTACTCACCACTATATTTTGCAACACTCCTAATTCCTAAATCAAATCAACTGAAAAATCACGACCTGCCAGCATACCTAAATCAATAATTGATAGGATTCTACATTAGTATATTCTAGAAGGGGTAAATTAGAAATTATATGTAGTAGTAGTAAGTGATGCTATAAGTAAGGAATGAAGGGAAGGAAGTGAGTGTGTAGAAAATATTGTTAGACATTTGTTTGGCTCATTGCTTTATTTCTTTGAGGGGCCTCCAACCATTTGGTTGCCAGAAAGGGGGTCTCCCTGGAACAAGCATTTTGATTGTGGGTTCTAATTCTGTTTTGTAATCACTTTCTCTGCAATCTACTTCATGTTGGAAACTTTAATAAGTGATTAAAACTTATGTTATATGCATATGTTAATTATTACGTAATGGACCCGGTAATATGAATAAACCGGATGATGTATATATAGGATAAGGTAGTTATTGTTGAAAAGGTCTCCCACCAAAAGTAACCACCAAATGAACCATTGCAATGGTTCATTGGCACCGGTTCATCTTGTATAAATAGGGAACATTTAAAGTAATTATTAAGTGTGTTGATAATAAAAAAGTTAGTTAGAAAAACACTTTGTTTTTTCCCTCTGTTTCTCCCTGCCCTTCGACACACTGCAGAAACACTTCTGCACAAAAACATTTCATCCTTCTTGACAACGTTGATTGAGTTGTCAAGGTCATTAAAAAAACTTTTCAAGATAAGCGTCTTGGTTTTGCAAACCACTTTCATCTTCAAATACTCGCAAATCATAGGTTTTATCCGAATCAAACATATGACTTAACTTGCAACTAAGTCCATCAATATCAATCTCAAATCCTTGTAAAATTAGTTACCTCATGCTTAGGAGATTGATGTTGATATCGGGTACGTATGACACATATGGTATTGCATATTCATGTTCATTTGTTTTCAAATCAATTATGCCAATACCATGTGTAAAAACTATGTGGCACTCATGTTCTTTAGTTTCAACAATAAAACAATTCTTCAATTTTTGAAACATGGTTTTATTTGGAGTCATATGTTTGGAAATTTCCGAATTTACATACCAATATTCGTTCCAATTTCCATGATCAGTTCCTTGCACTAAATATTCTCCATCGAAGTAAGCTCTTTCTTTGTATACTTTAATATATAGTTTCAATTCCTCAAGTTTCTGATTTGGTGAGGATGGTGTATAATCCTCCTTCGATTCATCCTTTCTTGTTCAACCGGATCATCAATCTTTTCCTTGCCTTTGATTGATGTGTTGTTAGTTCATTCCATACAAAATGTCCACGTCCCTTGCACTTGTAACATCGAGATCATTTCTCCTTCCTCTCGATTTCATGAAGCCCGCGGTCCTCTTCATAACGTTGCCATTGCAGCCTCCTTTCCCTCAATCTCTGTAACTTGGTTTTCAACCAAGAACCGGTGTCATAATCTTCTTTCGGTCCCATTCTCAGCCTGCTCTGATACCAATGATTGGGTACAACACCTCGGCCATAAGTGCTGTAACCATTTTGATGAAAAACAGCCATGTATTTGTGCAGAAGTGTTTCTGCAGTGTGTCGAAGGGCAGAGAGAAACAGAGGGAAAAAACAAAGTGTTTTTCCAACTAACTCTCTTATTATCAACACACTTAATAATTACTTTAAATGTTTCCCTATTTATACAAGATGAACCGGTGCCAATGAACCATTGCAATGGTTCATTTGGTGGGAAACCTTTTCAACAATAACTACCACATAACTACCTTATCCTATATATACATCATCCGGTTTATTCATATTACCGGGTCCATTACATAATAATTAACATAAGTTTTAATCACTTATTAAAGTTTCCAACAATGATGAGGCAACAAACTGAGATAAGCAGACTATATCACATAAAAAAGATACTGAATGTCCTTTATCTAATAATCATAAGTTCATAACCACTTGGAAACAGGTTTAAAGATTATATGTAGTATGATAAACTTGGTAAACTCACTTCAGAATCTTGAAAAGCTGCTTCCACATCATCGAAATTTGTCTCTTCTTTCTCGATGAATTCAGGAGGTTTATAGTCTTTTTTAAACCACTCATCATTCAAAAGCTCGGGTATTGTGATTCGCTGCCACAGAAAGAGGGTGTTAAGATAGGTATAATTATTTGTGTACATAGGATAATAAGGATCGGTCATCGTGATACTAAAATGTTGCATGGGACTTGAATACAGTTGCTAATGCTCTACTAATGCTAGCAAATAATTGTATCATATGATAATAATGATCTTTCTAATGAATGCATCTTTTCTAGTTAATGCAACAATTAAATACATTAGAGAGTATTTTGTATGAGAATTGGGTTGTACTCGAGTCAAGCAAACTCGTTAACTATTAAAGTAGGCTTTCTAGTCAAGCTCGAGCATTATAATACTATACTTGTGAAGCTCACGAGTCTTATCAAGCTTATGTTAATTTTTTTTTACCATTTGTGTATACCACATATGTATATAATAATCCTTGCCTTTTAAACTATAAACCCTATCCTAGTTGAACACATACAAACACTTACCGTCATGGGGTTGGGATCCAATATCCGAGTTATCAACTTCATGGCATTAAAGGAGACCCACGGAGGACAAGTGAACTCTGCAGCTGAAATCTACACACACACACACACACACACAAAGTAACTAAAACAGAGATGAAGAAAACTGGGAATCAACTGTAGATTACAACTTAATATAATGCTCACTTTTTTATATAGGTTCATAAGATTAGAATCATCAAATGGCAAGTAACCTGCAAGGAGGACAAATAGTATGACTCCACACGACCATAAATCTGCAGTTGCCCCATCATAGCCTCTATCATTCAACACCTAAAAAGGATGAAATATCAATACTACATGGAGAAGCGCTTAGGTGAAGATGTGTATGCCTGATAAAGAAAGAATACGTATGTACAATTAACAGTCTGCACCTCAGGAGCCACATAATTTGGAGTTCCACATGTCGTGTGAAGCAAGCCATCATCCTGTATAATAGAAAGTTAAATAAGGAATAACCAACTCAACTTATTTAAAACTATGATAGTTGCATACACCATCAAGAGGTTAAACATCCTCTGGACCTTAACAAGAACAATATAACCAGAAATCTGCAATTGCCCAAATTATGTTTTGCTTAGCAAGTTGGATGCTTATGCACTGCAACTAAAATAGAAGTATTAGAAGTCATTTACACTCATATATACTCTTATTAGAGAGGGTGGTATATTAAGGATAATTTTTTGTATTCCTAATTCCAACTAGAGGTTGTTTGTTTACTTCTTGATGTAATCATTAAGAAGTCATTTAAAGGTAAAATGACCTCTTATTGATTCCATTAAGAGGTAAACAAACAGGACCTAAGCCTGCTTAACTGAATATTTCAATTGAAACCGTTTCTTACAATTCTTTTTCAGATTGATGAGCTCAAGCATCTTCTTATATTTTCCACTTATAAAAATGGGAAACTCTACCATGGTAACATTGGCAAACCATAACCTTTTTCCCTTCGAAAATCCATCACCCTTTGACGTTTTCAAGGTTTCTGTACTGATTATGGTAATGCAACAGCATGATGATGACTGATAAATAAAATGGGTATTTGGCAAGACAAGTCCTACAATGGTGGCCTAGCGGTTGGGACATAAAGCATGCAAGTGGAGGTCCTGATTCAAATCAGGGCCATTGTCTGTAGTATACATGATTTATCTAATTATCTCCCCCATGTTGGTTGTGTGACACATTGGTGGGCCCTTTGGAGGGTAGTGTTTAGAAATTTGTATTTGGAAAAGACAAAGCATCAGGCATCTTGATCATGGGCTTGCTAGGAGTGACTGTAAATATGTCACTGTTGATTATGTTTTGAAAAATAAAGTTATGGAACCTACTTATAATCCAACCAGAAATAAAACTTGGCAAACAAAAGGAGGAAACATGTGGTTTAATGCTGATAAGAGGATGGGTTTGGTTTTTACATCTGTTCAGGTTCCTTTTTCCTATCAGCCATTTGAAGCAGTTTGCTTTGCTAGGGTTTGAGCAACTTTTCTCATTGTTGTCATCTTCAGGCTTCTCTCCTCCTATCCCTTTTGTTTATTCCTGCAAGGTTTCATGAATATCTCTGAGCCAATTATCTATTTACACATTTATTTCTGCAATTTGTCATAATGTTATGACAATAGCAATCAGGGATAGGTAGCTTTCATGCTTGTCAGTCATGCTTGTTGTACTCATTCACCAAGTTATCAAACCTATGGTCCATGGTCCACCATGTACTCCATTTTAGTAGATTCCTCCCTTATAATTCATTCAACTACAACCTAAATACAACTGTGATACTAAAGACTATAAACATACAAGTCATAGTGTATATATATTTGGTGCTTTTGAATGAAGAAATAAGACATTGGTAGGATTAGTGCAAAATTACAACGGTGCCAATGGGTTGGATTGAGCTTAAGCTTGGCAGATCTCGCCTCATAATGAGAGAGTTCCTTTGAAGAACTTTGGATGGAGAGGAAATTTGTTTCACTCTAAAAGGGGGAACAAGAGGGACGTCAAAGGACATGACAAGGAAATTTTTAGAGCATAACAGTACTTTCTAACTGATAAACCATAGACAGCAATCTGAAATACAGTTCATGAATTCTGATGAAGTGGTAGGAATCAAGATGTCACCGTTCATAAACAGGAACACATTTTTGACATTCTGTCTGTGGATCAAACATGACCTTGAAGATATATAAACTCTGACACAATAAAAGTTGTAATCTCATATTTACCCTAACTTGCCGAGAAAGGGCACTCAATCCAAAATCCGATACTTTGAGGTTTCCAGAGATATCCAGAAGCAAATTTTCCGGCTGCAGGAAAAGCAAGGATAGAAGTAGTGAGCAAATACATAAGGAAACATATCAATATGCACTAATAACACATTATTAGGTGACAAATGTTGGCTACCTTTAGATCTCTATGATAGACGCCCCTACTATGGCAATAGTCAACAGCATTTATTAGCTGTTGAAAATACTTCCGGGCTTCATCTTCATGCATTCGTCCATGGTTCACCTTTATAATCAAAGAGTAACGTCAAGGTATATTATTTCTACCCCCGAAAACAGGGGAATTTTTAAACAGTTTTGAACATAAAGATTGCCCAAGTAATTACAAAAAGAAAAAATACATTTATAAAGATCAGTGAATTACAATTTTATCAAAAAGCTCTCCCCCTGTGACGAACTCCAATACAATAAATATCTTGGTCTTGCTCCCCATAACCTAAAGAGACAGAACACTGTTAAAGGATACATACATTGTAATATATGTTTTAACACTGTTTAGCAGGAATTTTCACTTGCACACCCACCCATCCCCAAAGAAAAAAGAGTAATTCTTAGGTGGAAATTTCAACCCAATATACTTACGAATGGAGCAATTTGGGTTATATTTTATCTCTAATGGGTCAAATGGGTTAAATAAAAAAGTTAGCTAAAAAGGTAACATGTCAAAATCTGCCCAAAGTGTAATTTCAATGCATACGACCTCCTAATTGCTTTATTCAAACAATTAGATTATTATTGTAATAGTAAAGTTCCTGCAATCCTATTTAACATACTAATTATTTATAAGAAACTAAAATATTTTGACAAAATGTGATTGTGTCAACCAGACCCAGTTCGACATGTACAAGTACAAAAAATTACCTCTTTTGACCCTTTATAAGACCTGGCCAGTAGAAGAAAGTTCACTAGGAGTTCCATGTTATTAAAAAAAGGTTATCAAAATTCAGCATACAAACACCATGTGTAGGATGACATGTTGCAAGAGACTAGTAGATGATATTAGATTGTAAATCCATGTATCGTCTTCTTTTGACAGCATCATTTATTCAACAGAATTTGATACAAATCGGTATTAGTGCATTAGTAAGATACTACGATTAAGCAGAGAGGATTCATGGAAGTACTCAGGTATTGCCAGGAAAAAAAAAACGTCCCCACTTTCTCGTTATATCTTGTAATGACAAATGAACACAATGGAGGATAAGCATTTTCACAATCACGTGATAGTACTTTTTTAGATATAGTTAAGGCAAATCAGCCTCAAGTATAGACTCCCCTCCCATCAGTAGCATATGATCTTTAAACATTCTACAAAATATGGGAAAATGATCCATATGAAAAGAAGTCCAGTCACTCTAGATAATACCAAGGGTCAACCAGACAATACTCATGCAAACACACAAATGTGTGTGTGTCTCTGAGAGAGAGAGAGAGAGACCTCGTATAAGCGGACAACATTTGGATGCTTTATCAACTTCATGGTTGCTATTTCCATTTTTATCTGCATACAAGATGATACACAGAATTAAAGCAAATGAACAAATTTGATATATGGAAAGGGAAAGGTAAGAATGTTTCCTTTTCTGTAAACGCAGCAGTGAAAGTCATTTATTAATTTCATAAAGCTTAAGCGAGGTTATAAGAACAATCATTAAAAATGATAAATAAATCATGCACATGTGTACATGCATGGAAGAGAGAAGCAAGTCTCACATTTAAAAAAATCCCATGAGTCATGCTCCACGGGACAATATAAAATATGTATATATATATATATGTATATATATATATATATATATATATATATATATATATATATATATATATATATATATATATATATATATATATATATATATATATATATATATGTAGAAACATGATAGATCTTGCTAGTTAAAGTAACCTGGTCAGCCATTTTATGTTTAACAACTTTTTCTTTGTCAAGGATCTTGAGAGCCACAGGTTCCCCTGTCTCAGAATTCCTAGCAAACTTCACTTTTGCAAAAGTTCCCTCACCAATCGTCCTTCCCACCTCATATTTGCCCACTCGGCGCTTCATTTTGGGAGGATTCATTCTTGCTTATCTAGTTATCTGGTAAGAATATATCACTCTCATATCAGGAGTTCATATCATACTACACATATAATTAAAATAAATTACAAAAAAAAAAAAAAAAAAAAAAAAAAAAAAAAAAAAAACCCTGATATTAGCTATGCAAACTCAAATTGTTGGTTTACTTGGTACCCTTTATCCTTCATATGTCAAAGTAAAAGCTTCATACAAAATTGAGCATTCTTTGAACCATTAACATAACTCACTAGCATTCAAAAAATAATTTGTATCTACAGCTTTGATTTTATTTAGAACTGCATCCAAAGGTTATATAGTATATAAACCTCCTTTATTAGTTTCCTACTTTCCTGCTAACTACTGCCTTACTTGAACAAGACCATGCAATCTAAAAAATACTGCTCGAAAGGGTTCCATGAATGCTTGTAACACAGGCAACGAAACAATAAGGCTCTATATGTCCATACCATTTTACGATTTCTTCAAACATCAAGTGAATGAGATACTTAATTAAGACCAAGCAATCAAAAAAATGCTGCTCGAAAGGGTCCCTTGAATAAGCATTAAGCTCTTTACGTCCATACCATTTTACCATTTCTTCAAACATCAAGTAAATGAGATGTTGAAATATAAATACTTCTATTTCAAAATCGGTGGTCCAATATTCCCATAATAATAGTAATAACTAATAACCACCCCTTATCGGCTTGCCACATTCTTACGCTGGAAAGAAAACATCAAGTGAAAGCAAAAAAGAAGGAAAGCATTCTTTATGGGTCCTAATTCTGTCAAATCTACATAATATTACACTGAAGCTAAAATTTTGCTCAAGGCTTAGAATAATCAAAGTATTCATCCATCTTTGATTCTTCACATGAATGTTTGATTCATTATGCATGGTGATCTCACGCATTTGGCATCATACACATCATAGATCATGTCTTCAATCTCAAGTAAAACATCTTACCATCACATGTGACCACAACATGCTCGATTCACCAATCAAATTAACAGATTTACTCAACTTCTTCAACCATAAACAAAGAGTAAACAATGCTGAGCTCCAACTCCATATTAAAACCACACACACAAACACCTACATAAATCAAGCATACTCCTCCGTTTTACATAGAAGTCATCATATCCTTTTTTCACAAAGTACAGTAACATCAGCAGTTAATTCGGACCAAAAATCAACCAAAATGAGTAGATCCAGTAGAGAAATACTTCAAAAACAAGTAAATCAAAAGCAGTGTCAACATCCAGAACTGAAACACATGCATATACATACATCGTACATGAATTAAGTGAAAATAAACATCAAATTACATAAACGAATGAATTTAAGTTGAAATAGATGAAATTATCAAAACAAGTAAATCAAAAGCAGTGTCAACATCCAGAACTGAAACACACACACACACACACACACACACACACACATATACATAAATCGTACATGAATTAAGTGAAATAAACATCAAATTACATAAACGAATGAATTTAAGTTGAAATAGATGAAATTATCAAAACAAGTAAATCAAAAGCAGTGTCAACATCCAGATTTGAAACACACACATATACATACATACATCGTACACGAATTAAGTGAATATGAACATCAAATCACAGAACGAATGAACGAATGAATTGAAGTTGAAATAGACGACATCATACCGTAGATACAGTGAAACCGTGAAGAAACAGAGCAGAAGAGTAAGGATTTGTGGATAATCGAGGATGAATGAATGATTGATTTATTATATTATTATATCTATCCTTGAATGGAAAAAAATATAGATGAAGAAGTAGGAAAAAGGAAAGCATATTTGTGTGTGTGGTGTGGTGGTGTGTCTGATCCATGTGGGGTCATGATTCCTGAGACCAGAGTCCGCCATGCCGTCCAACGCTCTCCACACATGATATGACACACACCAACTTGGTGGTCCCATGTGTGTGTGTTTTTGGATGTGTACGGATATCCAATCAAATCCATAATTTTATTAGGATGATTTGTATACGACACATTTTCATATAGTTATTTGCAAAAATATAATGGCAGACACTTGTCCTATTAAATCTATATCTATTAATAAAAGAAAACGTCAAGTGATACGTGTTGCTTCCTAATCTAATCAAAATTTCATTTCCCACTCAATTTTCTATATATAATCCTCTTTAGTTAATTATGTAATTTATATTTAAATTTTAAGTAAAACTACAATCAATTATTACCTAATTTAACACCTATAAATAAAAAATAAATTTTTAAATGATTTTAATATATTTCATATCTAATTTCTAATTTAGCTAACTAGACACTATTTCGTACATTTAAAAGTTAAATAATGTAGTATTGCAAATGAATTTTTTATGAATTCTCTTAATAAAACTATTTAAATTGTGTTTTATGTAAAACTAATTTTTTTTGAATTTTTATTAGTTAAATATAAACAAATCAAAAAATAAAGAGTTTTATAACGATAACACATATTAATATTATTCATACTACAACAAAAATAATTTAATTATGTTCATAACGATATATTAGTGTTTTTGTAACTTTTATGGTAGAAAAATAAACATTTTAATATGTAATTTACAATTGTATAGATTTTTAGCAAACAATTAATTTATAAATCAAACAGCCACGTCATAGATGGGCTAACAACTAGTAATAGGTGGGCTAACAACTAGTATATTATTAAAGGAAAATGATTAATACCACGTGTCGCTTCCTGGTGACATCTCAATATCATTTTCCCGCATATTTCCATACCATAATCATCAGTTTTAATAACTACCTTTTTATATTTAAAAAATCATTATGTATCTCTCTAATTATTTTTATATATTTATGTTTCCATATTAATTAAAAGCTCTAATTAATATATAAATATCTCTCCTAAAAAATAATTCATGTAGAATTTTAAAAACAATATTAACATTTATCATCAACTAGTCTACTAACCCATGTATTACATGGTGATTTTTTTATAAAAATAAATATAAATGAAAAATAAGATAAGTCATATATGAATAAAATACAATTTTAGGAATATGAGTGTATATTTAAAATGAAAAAGAAATCCATAATCTGAAAAGCAATTATAAAGATGTTGGTATTTTGTATTTAATACTTATGATTTAATTAAAAAATTTTCAGTTTGTCATACTATATTATGATATGTTTTTGAAATATTAATTTCGCAATAAATAAAAGATTAACAAATCAAATTATAATATGAGGTGCGTGTTAAATTTGAAAATAACATTTTTGCTTTATGAATTATAATTTCGAATATAAAAATGTAACATCCCGTGAGATAGGTACGGGGAATTATTTCATTGGATTAATTATTTAATTTGGGACCCGGGGGTATAAATTTGTATTTTGGGGTATCGGGATCGGATTTTTGGGTATCGGACCGGGTTTAACTCAAAACGTATATGTTCGTGAGCTCCTTGCTTGTTGCCTTCATTAGTTACCTTTCAAAATCCAGAGATTGAGATTTCTGTGTGTGTATTTGTGAATTCCAGCTCCTGCAAATCAGAGATTGAAGCCTTGAATCGTGATTAAAGCTTTTGAATTATTCGTCATCACCTTGCATAGTTTGGAAGTAAGTTTTGAGTTCAATCTTGTAGACTGATTGATGTTAGTTGTTGTTAAAGAGTTGAATTGAGATTAATTATGTTTTTGGGAAAATTCGAGTATATTATCGTGGATAAAATTGAGCAGAATCGAGTTTGGGGATTGAATCCCCTGGCTGTGCAGGAACAGAGCATAACTGCTACTGTTCGTCCGTGAGCGCGGCCGCGATCCCTTGATCGTGGGCCGCGATGTTCTTGAGGTGATCGCAGGCGGTTGGCGTCCGAGCTCGGGCCGCGATGTGAGCGCGGCCGAGAATGAGGCCATCGCGACCACGACCGCGATAAGGTCAGTGCGGCCCCGATTGGCTAAGTGCGGCCGTGATGCGGCTGAGGGTTCGGGTCGGGTTTTCGGGTTCTGTGAGTCTTATGTTTGGGTCTTCGGGGTCTTGTGAGTTGTCGAGAATTGTGTATAGAGTTGTTGGTTTGAGTTGTGATATTGAGATTGTGTTATTGTATTTTCAAGGTCTCGTGTTGACAGGGTAGGGAAAGGGCAGGGAACCGAGACTTAGTGTAATTAGCTGAGCAGGTGAGTTTGCATGTTTTTCGTTGAGATATTTGTACGATTATTTTACTGATACTTCCATGATCTTTTATTGAGTTTTTTTACGAGATATCATGAGTTTTCTTACGAGTTTTTATTGAGATACTATCATGCTTGTATTACTGAGCTATTGTGAACTTTATTTTAAATATGAGATTTGGGACACTTGAGCTGTTGAGATACTAAACCGTACGGCTGCACAGGGGTTGGGTCGCTCCCAATTCCCTTTTGAGTTCCTGACGACTGCTTTGTGCGGTCTAGGGATTTGGGTACGTGGATTTATCCACACGAGTTGAGTACCTATTGAGCTATCTTGTGGGATCTCATATACTTGTTCAGTAGAGAACGCTGAACGTTTTATTGTTGAGTTATTTATTTATTGAGCTTTATAATCGTACACTAACCCTTGCATTCTCACCAGCTTTAGCTGACCTGTGCGTGTTGTTGTGTGTATCCCAGGTTACCGGACTGCTAGTAGGCCTGCTGCACCAAAGTAGGTTTACATTTTTGTGATCGAGGAGTAGCTACCCGTGTAGAGGTAGTTATATTTTGTGAATTGATAATAATATACTTCGGGTAGGTTGTAGTTTATTCAGAGATTTCCGTGACTGTCGTTGTGTAATTAATGTTTTAAATTATCGGGTTTCCGCATGTATGTTTTGGGAATAGTGTAGAGATTACTATATTATATCGTTGCTGATGTGGTAATTATGTGGCATTGTGGATTAGTTCGAGGGTGTTACAAGCTTGGTATCAGAGCCTAGGTTTAAGAGATTAAGTATCTAGTGGATGCTTAAGCTTAAACCATAGAGTTTAGATCCTTGGATTGTAATCCGAAGTAGAGCATCAGGTGATAAACGAGTAGTGTGTAGAGTTTGGTAGAGTTGATTTGTGTTATTATTTTATTGTGCAGGTTATTATGGATCGTCAGGGCAGCGGGCCTCTGGGGGATGACCATAGAGATGAGGAGCCTTTGCATAGATCTGACATGTATTCTGTAATAGGTCAGATATTAGATGAGCGTTTTCCGGGTCAGAGTATGGGTAGGGGCCGAGGTGCGGTGCCTCCGCCCGAGGGAGAGCAGAGTTCGGGGGCTGGTGCTTCTTCTAGCCAGCCATCGCGTGGGTCCTTTAAGGACTTCATGACGGGTCGTCCTTCGGAGTTCTTTGGGGGAGTGGGTGACTCGAAGGCACTTGATTGGCTGCGAGAGGTCGAGGCCGCATTTCGTATAGCTCATGTGGATCGAGCAGACATGGTGAGTTATGCTTCCTACCTTCTGAAGGGGGGAGCTTTGAGATGGTGGAGTTCAGTCGTCAGTGCTCGTGGAGTTGATGAGGCCTATCTGATGTCTTGGGAGGAGTTCCGTACAGAGTTTGAGCTGCAGTACTGTCCGTTGGACACGAGGAGAGAGTTAGAGCGAGAGTTTATTCATTTGCAGCAGGGATCCAGGTCCGTCCAGGAGTATATCGATGTATTTAATGATAGAGCTCAGTTTGCGCCGCATCAGGTAGCTACAGAGGACCGGAAGGTCACTATGTTTATTGAGGGTTTGAGGTCGGACATTCGAGAGTTTGTGGGGATGCTGCGTGACCCCACATTTGCCTCAACAATGGAGTATGCCCGTCGTCGAGAGCGGGAGGTGGAGAGACAGCGGGAGCAGTCGGCTCCCCAGAGACAGCGTATCGAGCCATCGGGTCAGGGCCAGAGTTCCGGGTCTTTGAGATTCTATAGAGAGAGCCGTCAGGGCGGGTATTCCGAGCCGCAGGGACAGAGTTCGGGAGCCCAGCGAGATCAGGGCCGGGATGATAGACAGTTGGGAGCCGGACGAGTCAGGGACAGGGTCGGGGTGGTCAGAGGCAGCAGGGGCAGCGACAGCAGGGCCAGGGTCAGGGCCAGAGGCAGAGTCAGAATCAGGGGAGTGTTGGGAGGGGATCTCGGGATTCTGGGAGCCGAGTTGAGAGTTCGGCATCAGTTGAGAGAGATTGCCAGCGGTGCCATCACCGCCATGCAGGGCCGTGTGCCCGGGAGCATCTTCGTTGTTTTAGATGTGGCCAGTTTGGTCACACAGCTGTTGCGTGTACTTTCCAGGAGTCTCTTTGTTTCCGGTGCGGGAAGCCGGGTCATATGTCTCGGGATTGTCCGAACCCGAGCGCGGGGTTTCCGGGGTCGAGTTCGAGTGGAGCTGGGCCGTCTGGGTCATCTACAGCGCCTCGAGGAGGAGTAGCACTGAGGGCTCGTGGCAGGGTCTTCCAGGCTACTGCTGAGGAGGCGCGTGAGTCGCCTGATGTTGTATCTGGTACGTTCATCCTTAACGGACTACGTGCCTTTATTTTATTTGATTCGGGATCTGATCGTTCGTATGTATCTGCCTCCTTCTGTGATTATTTTGCTATTCCTTCATCTGAGTTATGTGTGCCTGTTATTGTTGAGCGTGTTGATGGTAGTACTGTATTAGTGAGCCGTATCTATAGAGATTGTGTATTAGAGATAGACGGCCACTGGTTCTCCATAGACTTGATGCCTATGGAGATTAGCAGTTTTGATGCCATTGTTGGCATGGATTGGCTGACAGCGCGTCAGGCGGATATCTTCTGTTCTAAGAAGATGATTCGTATCCCAGTTTCTGAGTCAGAGTCAGTAGTTGTGTATGGTGAGAGGCGTAGGGGAGAGATGAGCATAGTGTCGATGGCGCAGGCGCAGAAGTATGTGGCGAAGGGGTGTGCCACTTACTTGGCTTATGTAGTAGACGCGAAGAAGGAGAAGAGGGAGGTCTGTGATGTGCCACTGGTTAGAGATTTCCCCGACGTGTTTCCGGACGAGTTGCCAGGTCTGCCGCTGGACCGGCAGGTTGAGTTTAGGATCGACCTAGTTCCCGGGGCCGTTCCTATTGCGCGTACGCCGTATCGGTTAGCTCCTACCGAGATGCGCGAGATGATGACGCAGCTTCATGATCTGTTAGATCGAGTCGTCTAGGGCTTGATAGATTATGTGGATTACCCAGTCGACACAGTTTTGGTAGGATTTTCTTTTCTTTTAATCCTTTCTCAACTCTCAGCACTCAGCTTTTTTTTTTCAACTAAGCTCCCCCCGGCTCACTTTTGAGAAATAAATTCAGTCAGCTTTATAGCAAAAGCATGATTTGATGCACCATCATCTCCTTTCAATATCAATATCCCTCTCATTTACATTTTATCTCTGCTCGACCCTGTCAGTATCCCGTGATAACTGACACTTGTCAACTAATAATCCTAAAGAACCCTCACCCGCACAATCTATAGATGGTTTGCTTCTTGGGTAGGTCTTCCGGTTCTGGTTAGACCATAGAAGCGATATTTATGCCTATCACTCAGATTGGTGCATAATCGGAGTCAGTAGAAAGATTTTCAGCTTTGAAGCTCAAGGGATATCGAAGAGATTATATTCAGATAATATGGGAGATATCAGAATGAAATAGAAAATCTGATATATGATATGAAAAGAACCAGATTTTCTTGAAAGAATTAGCACTTTGGAGATAACGGGAGAATCCAGTATAAATTGGAAGCATTGTAACAAAGAGAATCTCAGAAGAAATGAGATTATGAACATCAAAGAGATTAGATCAATTAATCTCAATGAGAGATTCAGAAGATTATGAAAATATTTTGCTTTTCAGCTCAAAAATGTTTTTATGTGTGCATAAGATTTGTTCGTGAAAATTTCACATAGTTTTTGAAAAAATGTCTTCATCAAAGTTTGTCTGAAACTCCCCCTGGAAATAAGCACACTAAGTTAGTCAACTCAAAGAGAATTAATCAGGAGCAAAAAATTTCAAAAATAAAACTCCCTCTTATTCAATGCAACATTGGAGTTGAATTCAGGGCAGAAATTCCAAAAAGATTTGTGTAGGTCCCAAAAGAAAGTAAGTTAAATACACATAAACAAGTAGAAAACATAATATCATGTCTACTAGCAGTTAAATACAGCAAGTTTCCAATCATGCCTCTGTAAGCTGTTACTGAAACAGCTTTGCCACTGGCATCTGCATCCAATTTTACATTGGTTGCCATTGGGGTTTTAATAGGAGAACTTTGATCAAATTTAAACTTTTTTAATAGATCTAAAGTATACTTTCTTTGATTTATAAAAATTCCAGTTGAGGTTTGTTTAACTTGTAATCCTAAAAAGAAAGTAAATTCTCCCATCATACTCATTTCATACTTGAATTTCATGAGTAATGAAAAATTCTTGCATAATTGTTCATTAGTAGAACCAAATATTATGTCATCCACATAGATTTGAACAAGCATAATATCAGACTTCACCTTCTTTATGAACAGTGTGGTATCCACTTTACCTCTGGAATACCCATTGCTCATAAGGAAATCAGTAAGAGTGTCATACCAGGCTCTAGGGGCTTGTATTAGACCATAGAGGGCTTTGTCCAACTTATAGACAAAACCTGGATGATGTTCATTTTCAAAACCTGGAGGCTGCTTGACATAAACTTCCTCTTGCAGCTTCCCATTTAGAAATGCACTCTTCACATCCATTTGAAATACCTTCATGCTCTTATGAGCAGCGTAGGCTGAAAAGAAACGAATTGCCTCTAGCCTGGCCACAGGAGCAAATGTTTCATCATAATCAATTCCGTCCTCCTGTCTATAGCCCTGAGCAACAAGTCTTGCCTTATTCCTAATGACATGACCTTTCTCATCCATCTGTTCCTGTAAACCCATTTGGTGCCAATTATAGTTTTACCTTTAGGAGTAGGGACCAGCTTCCATACCTTGTTTCTCTCAAACTGACTGAGTTCTTCTTGCATGGCAGTGATCCAATTGGCATCTTTAAGCGCTTCATCCACTTTCTTTGGCTCCATGAGAGACACAAAACTAGAGAACATACAAAAGTTCCCTAAGCTGTCCCATCTTGTTTGTACCCCTTTGTTGATGTCACCAATTATTTGATCATTGGGGTGACACCTGATCCACTTAGGATCATTTTTCAATGAGGATTCTCCTGTGTTGTTTGCATCTTCAACAGGTCCTGTTGAACAGCTTTCAAGATTTTCAGACACACTGATGTCTTGAGCCTGTTCACTTGTTAAGCATGACTCTCCATTGTTGAACACATCAGCAGAGGATCCAGGAAAATCAGCATTGATTGGTTCAGGACATGAAATTGTAATTAAGTCAGTACACTTATTCACACAGGGTGTATCAACATAATCATCATCATGTCTATCATGGTTAGCAGGTTCCACTCTGGATGTAGTGGAAGCTTTTGCGTCCTCTTCACTGTTTGAATGCATGAGATGATCAAAGTTGAATTCTCCTGAAACTGATTCAGGAACAGCTTTGGTGGAAGCATTCCTGGACTCTTCAAAGGTGACATTGATAGATTCATCTATCACCTTTCTTTTGTTGTTGTACACTCTGTAGGCTTTGGAGATAGCAGAGTATCCAACAAACACACCTTCATCAGCTTTTGGTTCAAACTTTGCCAGTTGGTCCCTTTGATTCAGAATGAAGAAGGGACATCCAAACACATGGAAGTAGCTAATTTTTGACCTCCTCCCTTTGAGCAGCTCATAGGGAGTCTTGTTGAACCTTTTCACCACTAAGGATCTATTTTGGGTGAAGCAGGTAGTGTTAGCAGCTTCAGCCCAGAATGATGAAGGTAAACCAGATGCACACAACATGGTTCTAGCAACTTCAATGAGGGTTCTGTTTCTTCTTTCAGCAACTCCATTTTGTTGTGGAGTTCTTACTGCTGAAAAGTTTTGTGAGATCCCTTTTTCTTCACAGAAGTCCTCAAGAGTACTGTTTCTGAACTTAGTACCATGATCACTTCTAAGCTGCTTTACTTGAGCAGAGTTCAGCATTTCCATCTTTTTCACAAATCCAATGATTTCTCTAGCAGCCTCTCCTTTGCTCTTCAAGAAGATTACCCATGTAAACCTGGAGAACTCATCAACCATTACTAGAGTGTATCTTCTTCCTCCTAGACTTGGGACATTGACTGGTCCAAACAAGTCCATGTGGATTAAGAAGAGAGGAGTATCAATAGAAAAACTGTGCTTGCATTTAAAAGATGATTTTCTCTGCTTCCCTTTCTCACAAGCTGTGCAGAGTTTATCCTTAACAAAGGTCATAGAAGGCAAACCTGTTACCAACTCTTTCTTACAGAGTTTGTTGATATTCTTGAAGTTCAGGTGTGACAGCCTTTTTTGCCATAACCAATTTAGGTCTGCATTGGTTCTTGTGAGAAAGCAGGTTTCAGTTGTGGGATCAGCAGATTTCATATCCACAACATATACACTTTTCTTCCGTTGAGCACACAGCACAACTTTTCCTTGGGGATCCAATATGTAACCCAGGTGCTCATCAAAGTTAACCTTGTAGCCAGCATCACACAGTTGACTTATGCTAACAAGGTTATGTTTCAGCCCAACCACATAGGCTACTCTTTTGAACACTGCAGCACCAGCTTTAAGAGTTCCATATCCCTCAGTGGATCCCTGTACATTGTCACCAAATGTGACTTTTGGCCCTTTTTCCGGCCTGAGATCATCCAGCAGGTCCTTGCAACCTGTCATGTGTCCTGAGCAGCCACTGTCCAAGTACCAAACCTGGGATGGTTGCTGTCCTGCAGAATGTCATAGGAAAATATTAGTTACTTTTAGGGGAACTCATCACAGAGATGAGTTCTCCTACTTTATCAACATGTGTTGATGGGCTAGTGATATCCACATTAATATTTCCTATTTGAATGGTATCAGTTTGGATACCACTCTCATTGACTAAGTTACTTCCACCACTGCTTGTTTTAGCAATGATGGAACTAGCAGAGTCAACAGGCCTCATGTCCTTAGTTTCAGGACAGTCTTTGGCCATGTGTGTCTTCTTCCCACATTTATAGCATTTTCTCTTTTTAGCCTTTTTGGAAGAAGAGCTTTCAGAAACACATTCTGAATTATTTCTGTTGATTCTATCAGTAGGTTTAACAAACTTATTACTATTTTGTCACACCCCGTTACCCCGTTTGGCAACGAAACGCGATGTCGCGGAAGCATAACCATAATCATAACGAATGACCACTATATGGACGTTTTTAAAATACATCGTTAAAACTTTAGAATATAGCAATGTTTTACATAGTCTGATATGAGAAAAGAAGTTCGCACAATACAGAGATTTAATTACATAATTCAAATATCCAAAATATTGCAGCTAAATCTCCATTAATTTTGAATATGCATGCGACTTCATGGATGCGGAAGCTTGAAAGTAAATACGTCCGAAGGCACACTTGCCTTAATTTCCTGAAAATACACGCTAAAATACGTCAACCAAAATTGTTGGTGAGCTCATTGGTTTACACATAAATCTGACTTGTATGGACAACAACAGTAGAGTTTGAATTTATAAAATCATAAATTCCATGTTATGTATTACATATAAACCATCATGCAACCGAAGCTAAATTAAAATGAGTTTGCCCTGTGCAGTATTCCCATACGTAATACCGTGTGTTAAATATATATGCACTCGCTGTTAGCCGACCCGAACTAACCCGAATGGGGGACATGACTCCCGATAGATCTATCCACAATATATTCACGCTTACAAATAAATGCAATTAACGGTTCATGATATAAGGGCGGATGGAACCACATGTGTAATACATAATAGAAATGAAGTTGTTTTCGTGTCCATATAAAAACGAAGCATGTATTTCAACCCCAAAACATAACATTGTGAAAATAGGGGCTATGAGGACTCATCGAACTTGTGATGGCAAAAACGAGCGTAAAATGCTATTTAGCGTAAGTTGATGGATGATGCACCGGGTGAGTTTAATCGAGCCCTAAATGATAATAGGGACCTAATATCTCTAATATATGATAATATATATTTATAAATTTTTATGTCTTAAATCACCCAACATTACAAGTTTATAAATAAAACCCGCTTAAAACGTCTAGTTTATATATATATATATATATATATATATATATATATATATATATATATATATATATATATATATATAAATATATATATATATATATATATATATATATATATATATAATTTTCCAGCTTTTTCGGAGGTTTTTCGGCCTACTTTGAGACTGTTTTTGACCAAACTGCAAAAAGTTTTAGGCTTTGGTTTTCTAGGACACTAAACTACTATATACAAAGGATTTTTAGAATCAAGAACGGCCATTTTTCGATATGTTTATGTTAGGGAAAAAGCTTGTTGAAAACCCTATGTTGGCCATTTTTGAGCTGTCAAACTTTCGGTTTCCCAAATAATTTCTGGAGGTCTTAAACTCCAAAATAAATTATTAAAACTTTCAGATCTATAGTTAAGACATAGATCTAACTTTTGAGATAAGAATCAACTCATTTCGATAAGTTATGAATTATTTATGATTTTTCAAAGTCGATATAAATTTTCTGTCGAAAATCCGCAGTTTATAAACTTGAAATAACGTAAGATTCTTGTTGTTTATTCAAAGACTACTTGTATAAAAGTTATAAAACACATATATATCACTTTTCAATAATATTTACACTTATATGATGTGTTTATATTTTTATAAACACATTTGAAGAAAACAACTTAAAAACAAAACTAGAAATTTATAAACTTGAGTTTTTATGAAACTTGTTGTTGTTGGTGATTATATATATTATGCAAGACTTATATAAACATAAATGTATGATGAAATAAGTTAGTATTTACTTACTTTGAAGTGTTAGGAGTATGAAATTGAGAAGAAATTGGAACTCTTGCAAGATTTGGACCAAGAACACTTGAATTTCACCAAGAACACTTGAATGAAAATGTTTGTAGTGTGTGTGTGTGTGTGTGTGGGATCCGGTTTTTAGAGAGAAAAAGAAGATTTTTGGTGTGAAAATAATGAAAGGGAAGCTCTCTATTTATTGGCAAAGTTTTGGTCTTTCAAATGGAGGTGGAGTGTAAGATCTTCTTTGAATTGAAAGGAGGATGGTGTAGAGGGATTTGATGTAGAAATGTTGAGCAAAAAAATATTTATCAAGTCCTTTATGTACCCCCTATGGGCAGATTTTTGAAGATATTATCTTGTATTTTCATTTTTTTTTGTATAAATGTATATAGAATGTATACTTGTATTTCCCTTTTTATGTAAATTCATAAATACTTTTGAATGCATTTGTTTAATGAATTGTTTTAGTCTTGCATAATTAATGTTAAGTAAGTGTATTAATGCATGATTAGTGTCACTAATCATAATTTAATTATATACTTAGTTGAATTAATCCTTCGTATCGTAAACCGATCGGATTAATTGATTTCCCGATTCATCGATCCGGCTGTGCTTTAGTTTCTTGACTTCTCGGTCCATTATCTCCACGGGTTGTTCAATGAAGTTCAACTTATCATCTAGCTCTAGCTCATCCATAGGTATAACGAGTGTTTCATCAGCCAGACACTTCTTAAGATTGGACACGTGGAAGGTATTATGAACGTTAATAAGCTCTAGGGGCAGATCGAGTCGGTAGGCTACCGGGCCAATTCTTTTGGTGATCTTGAATGGTCCGATATAACAAGGATTGAGTTTTCCTCGTTTCCCAAAACGGATTACGCCTTTCCAAGGCGAGACTTTCAACATTACTTGATCTCCCTCTTGAAATTCCAAATCCTTCCGTCGAACATCTGCATAGCTTTTCTGTCGATCTCGCGCGATCTTTAATCGGTCACGAATCTGGGCTATCCTTTCTGTAGTCTCTTGGATGATCTCGGGTCCAGTAATCTGACTGTCTCCTACTTCAGCCCAACAAAGTGGTGATCGACACTTTCGCCCATAGAGTGCCTCGAACGGAGCGGTCTTAATACTTGAGTGATAGCTGTTGTTATAGGAAAACTCAACTAATGGCAGGGACGTATCCCAACTTTTGCCAAAGTCGATAACACATGCCCTTAGCATGTCTTCCAAAATCTGAATCGTCCTTTCACTTTGACCATCCGTTTGCGGGTGATAGGCTGTGCTCATATCTAGACGTGTACCCAGTGCTTTTCTGCAACGATTGCCAAAATCTTGATATGAACCGCCTGTCCCTGTCTGATATAATTGATACTGGCACTCCATGTCTTGAGACAACTTCTTTAAGATAGATTCGTGTTAACTTATCCATCCTATCAGTCTCATTGATTGGCAGGAAGTGTGCGGTCTTGGTAAGTCGATCCACAATCACCCAAATGGTGTCATAACCTCCAAAAGTCTTTGGCAACTTGGTGATGAAGTCCATGGTGATGTTCTCCCACTTCCACTGGGGTATTTCTGGTTGCACTAGCAATCCTGATGGTTTCTGGTGCTCAGCCTTAACTTTCAAACATGTTAAGCACTTGCTGACATAGGTAGCAATGTCAGCCTTCATGTTTGGCCATCGGTACATTCCCTTCAAGTCGTGGTACATCTTATCTGACCCTGGATGAATAGCATATCTTGTTTTATGCCCTTCATCCATGACCAGCTTCCTTACTCCTCCGAATTTTGGTAGCCAAATTCTGCCCATGAAGTACCGACATCCATCTGGCTTGATTTCAAACTGCTTATCCATTCCTCTCAAGGCTTCATCCAGTAGATTACTCTCCTTGACTGCTTCTTCTTGTGCCTCGCGGACTTGAGAGTTTAGGTTTGACTGTATAGTCATGACCAAAGCTTGGACTCTTAATGGTTTAACCCGTTCCTTTCGGCTCAGGGCATCAGCTACAACATTCGCCTTCCCCGGATGATAACGAATCTCGCAGTCGTAATCGCTAAGCAGCTCAACCCAACGACGTTGCCTCATATTTAACTCTTTCTGATTCAGAATATGCTGAAGGCTTTTATGGTCTGTGAACACCGTGCACTTAGTTCCGTACAGGTAGTGCCTCCATATTTTGAGAGCAAACACCACTGCTCCATGCTCCAAGTCGTGAGTCGTATAGTTCACCTCGTGGATTTGAGCTGCCGTGATGCGTAAGCAATGACTTTATCCCTTTGCATGAGCACACAACCTAATCCATTGTGTGAGGCATCACAGTAGACCACAAAATTTTATGTCACTTCAGGCAAGGACAGAATTGGTGCACTACACAATCTCTGCTTTAAATGTTGAAACGCCTTTTCCTGCTCTTCACCCCATATATATTTTACATCTTTCCGAGTCAGCTCTGTTAGGGAACCTGCTATCTTTGAGAAGTTTTCAATAAATTGCCTAAAACCGGCAAGTCCTAGAAATTGGCGGATTTCCGTGGGAGTTCTAGGAGTTGCCCAATTCTTTATGGCCTCGATTTTTGGATCAACTTGGATTCCCTGGCTGTTGATCACATGTCCAAGGAATTTAACTTCTCACAACCAAAATTCATATTTGGAAAATTTGGCGTATAAATGTTCCTTCTCTAACAACTCCAAGATCAGCTTGAGATGTTGTTCGTGCTCCTCCTTATTTCTAGAATAGATGAGGATATCGTCTATGAACACTGTTACAAATTTGTCTAGATACGGTTTACACACTCGATTTATGGGGTCCATGAATACGGCTGGTGCGTTGGTCAAACCGAATGGCATCACCTGGAATTCGTAATGTCCATAATGAGTTCTGAATGCTGTCTTCGGAATGTCTTCTTCCCGAACCTTTACTTGATGATAACTGGATCGCAGATCAATCTTAGAGTAGAAGCTAGATCACTGTAGTTGGTCAAATAGGTCGTCAATTCTGGGAAGGGGGTAGCGGTTCTTTACCGTTAACTTATTTAGCTCTCGGTAGTCTATGCACATTCTGAAGGATCCGTCTTTCTTTTTCACATATAAGACCGCAGCTCCCCAAGGTGAGGAACTTGGTCGAATGAATCCTTTGTCCATGAACTCTTGTAATTGCTTGGATAGCTCTTGCATTTCAGAAGGAGCGAGTCTATATGGGGCTCTTGCGACCGGTGCAGCTCCCGGCACCAAATCGATTTGGAACTCCACTTGCCTAGCTGGCGGAAGCCCAGGCAAATCTTCCGGGAAGAACTTCAGGTAGTCACAAATCACTAGAATATCCTCGAGTCGTTTCTCCTCCGACTCTTTTTCTGCAATCTGTACTAATACTGCATGGCAACCTTTCCTAAGGCACTTTAATGTTCTTAGGCCGGATATGACATTAAGCTGACGGTTCTTTCTTTCCCCTTGGACTGTCAGGACCTTCTTCTTGTGGAGTGGTATCCGTAGCACTTTCTTACCGCACAAAATCTCAGCATGATTGTGTGACAACCAATCGATACCAATTACTACATCAATACTTCCGAGTTCTATAGGCATCAAGTCTATCTTAAAGGGATGATCTGCCAGCTTCAGTATGCATTCCTTAATAATACTACTTGCCTCTATTATTTTGCCATCAGCCAGTTCTATAGTGTAAGAGTTGTCTAAGGGAAAAGGAGTGGCATTCAATTGCTTACTAAACTTATCAGATATAAAGCTCCTATCAACCCCAGTATCAAAGAGTACGTAAGCGTAAATGTAATTTAAAAGAAAAGTACCTGATACCACATGGGGATCCTGACGAGCGTCACCGGCTCCTAATACAAAAGCTCTCACCTGAGCTCCTCCAGCATTCCTCAACTTCGGGCACTCACTCCTGAAGTGCCCGACAGCTCCACATTCATAGCAGCCTCTCTGATTGCCGCCATTGTTACCCGGGGTACCGAATTTATAGTCCTTGGCCAAATGACCAAGACGTTTGCATTTTCCACAAGGGGTTGGGCAGGGACCCTTGTTGTGATGATAGGTGCATTGGGTGTAGAAAGGCTTTGTACCTGTGCAGCCTTTCCTTGTTTTAGCTCCCGCTACATAAGCCTTGATGGTTTCGGGCTTCTTGGATTGTGAGCCCGTATTCTTCACAGACTTGTCCTCCCATTTCCTCTTGTTTTCCCCGGCCTTGGCTTCGTTTCTTCGGGACACTTGATCCATAAGGTTGTTGGCCATTCTGATGGCGTCCTGAATGGTGGTTGGGTTGGAGGCAGTGACATTGCCTTGGATTTGAGGAGCGAGTCCCCAAATGTAACGCTTAATTTTCTTATATTCAGGGGTCACCATCTGTGGGCACAGAATGCTTAGTTCGTGGAATCGGTTGGTGTACCCAGCTACATCCGTACCTTTCATAGCCAGATACCAAAACTCTGACTCCATCTTCTGTAGTTCATTTCTTGGACGATACTCATCGGTCATCATTTGCTTTAACTCGGTCAGGCGAGTTGGTAAGCTGCATCAATCCCCACAGACTGGGTATACGAGTTCCACCATGTCAAGGCGCTATCCTGCAGAGCGTGGGTGGCGAATTTCACCTTGTCTCCTTCAATACATCCGCTAACACGGAAGACAGACTCCAATTTTTCGAACCATCGTACCAATCCGACGGCTCCTTCAGTTCCATTGAAGTATCGGGGCGTGCAACTCAAAAACCCCTTAATTCCACAACCCTTTGGATGCGTTTCAGTACCTCCCATGGTGCGGCTAGCACCACCATATTATTAGCAGAACTGTTTCGGTTGGTCTCATAAGTGGCTATAGCGGCGGCCACTCGTCCTCCGAGGGGTCTTCCTCCTCGGTCGGGTCTTCCTCAGAAAATACCTCCGGGTTGTATGGGCTGGTGGGGGTATATTCCTCTTCTGAGTCGGACAAAATGATTATCTCTTGGAGGGACATGTTTTCTGCTATCAAGGTCCATGCATAGTCTTTTAGTTAGTTACAAAATATTTTCAAAATTAGTAAAACTTAAGTGCAGTTATAGTCTAGGGTACTAAGGCAACCTAGTTCACTATAACTATGGCTCTGATACCAATTTGTCACACCCCGTTACCCCGGCTGGCAACGAAGCGCGACGTCGCGGAAGCATAACCATAATCATAACGAACGACCACTATATGGACGTTTTTAAAATACATCGTTAAAACTTTATGATATAGCGATGTTTTACATATTCTGATATGAGAAAAGAAGTTCGCACAATACAGAGATTTAATTACATAATTAAAATATCCAAAATAATGCAGCTAAATCTCCGTTAATTTTGAATATGCATGCGACTCCATGGATGCGGAAGCTTGAAAGTAAATACGTCCGAAGGCACACTTGCCTTAATTTCCTGAAAACACACGCTAAAATACGTCAACAAAAATTGTTGGTGAGCTCATAGGTTTACACGTAAATCTGACTTGTATGGACAACAACAGTAGAGTTTGAATTTATAAAATCATAAATTCCATGTTATGTATTACATATAAACCATCATGCAACCGAAGCTTAAATAAAAATAAGTTTGCCCTGTGCAGTATTCCCATACGTAATACCGTGTGTTAAATATATATGCACTTGCTGTTAGCCAACCCGAACTAACCCGAATGGGGGACAAGACTCCCGATAGATCTATCCACAATATATTCACGCTTACAAATAAATGCAATTAACGGTTCATGATATAAGGGCGGATGGAACCACATGTGTAATACATAATAGAAATGAAGTTGTTTTCGTGTCCATATAAAAACGAAGCATGTATTTCAACCCCAAAATATAACATTGTGAAAATAGGGGCTATGAGGACTCAACGAACTTGTGACGGCAAAAACGAGCGAAAAGTGTAATTTTTCGTAAGTTGATGGATGATGCACCGAGTGAGTTTAATCGAGCCCTAAATGATAATAGGGACTTAATATTTTCTAATATATGATAATATATATATATATATAAATTTTTATGTCTTAAATCATCCAACATTACAAGTTTATAAGTAAAACCCGCTTAAAACGTTAAGTTTATATATATATATATAATTTTTCAGCTTTTTCGGAGGTTTTTCGGCCTATTTTGAGGCTGTTTTTGACCAAGCTCCAAAAATATTTAGGCTTCAGTTTTCTAGGACATTAAACTACTATATACAAATGATTTTTTGAATCAAGAACGGCCATTTTTCTAGATGTTTAGGTTAGGGAAAAAGCTTGTTGAAAACCCCATGTTGGCCATTTTTGAGCTGTCAAACTTTCGGTTTCCCAAATAATTTCTGGAGGTCTTAAGCTCCAAATTAAATTATGAAAACTTCCAGATCTATAGTTAAGACATAGATCTAACTTTTGAGACAAGAATCAACTCATTTCGATAAGTTATGAATTAGTTATGATTTTTCAAAGTCAATATAAATTTTCTGCCGAAAATCCGCAGTTTATAAACTTGAAATAACGTAAGATTCTTGTTGTTTATTCAAAGACTACTTGTATAAAAGTTATAAAACACATATATATCACTTGTTTTCGTGATATTTACACTTATATGACGTGTTTATATTTTTATAAACACATTTGAAGAAAACAACTTAAAACAAAACTAGAAATTTATAAACTTGAGTTTTTATGAAACTTGTTGTTGTTGGTGATTATATATATTATGCAAGACTTATATAAACATAAATGTATGATGAAATAAGTTAGTATTTACTTACTTTGAAGTGTTAGGAGTATGAAATTGAGAAGAAATTGGAACTCTTGCAAGATTTGGACCAAGAACACTTGAATGAAAATGTTTGTAGTGTGTGTGTGTGTGTGTGGGATCCGGTTTTTAGAAAGAAAAAGAAGATTTTTGGTGTGAAAATAATGAAAAGGAAGCTCTTTGTTATAGGCAAAGTCTTGGTCTTTCAAATGGAGGTGGAGTGTAAGATCTTCTTTGAATTGAACGGAGGATGGTGTAGAGGGATTTGATGTAGAAATGTTGAGTAAAAAAATATTTATCAAGTCCTTTATGTACCCCCTATGGGCAGATTTTTGAAGATATTATCTTGTATTTTCATTTTTTTTTTTTGTAAAAATGTATTTAGAATGTATTATTGTATTTCCCTTTTTATGTAAATTCATAAATACTTTTGAATGCATTTGTTTAATGAATTGTTTTAGTCTTGCATAATTAATGTTAAGTAAGTGTATTAATGCATGATTAGTGTCACTAATCATAATTTAATTATATACTTAGTTGAATTAATCCTTCGTATCGTAAATCGATCGGATTAATTGATTTCCCGATTCATCGCACCGATAAATTTGATTCTAATTGAGTTGAATTTCCTTATGAACATTGTTAATTACTTTGATTATTTTCTAATGACCACTGATTAGGTTATAATTGGGTATTAAATACAGACTAGGTCGTAGTTGCTAACCTGGATTAATACCGGATGTTACATATTTTTCGATGAATCAACAGCTTTGGTGGATGGTACAATAGCAACAGCTTTGCCTGTTTCTTCTTTCCTCTTTTTGGGAGGACAGATGTCAAAAACAAGAAGCTTGATTGGTTTTTGACCTTCCCCAGGTTTGGGAAACTTATTCCCAGATTTCTCTGGCTGAGCAATGACTTTGCCTTTACCCTTACTGAGATGTGATTGATGCTGCCTATCAGCATAGTCACTGATTCTGGTTTTGAAAGACTTATTTTCATTTATAACCAGTTTTCCACTATGATTTGAAAACTTATTTGAAACCAAAGCAGATTTGCTTTCAACATGAGACTTACCCTTGTTGAAAGCATGCTGCTTACCTTTTGAAAACTTATTTTCAAAATGTTTAGCATCAAATAGATTAACTTGTCTCTTACCATCAGCTTTGGACCCAGAGCCTGTTTTGTCAAGAGGCTTAGTGTCCATGGCTGCAGGTTGAGTATGTTTTCCTTTCTTTTGCTTGTGTGAATCAGCATAGCACTTAGCAGACTGAGTTGATGGAGAACACATTCCATCATCAGCTTTTGAGCCTTTTTAACACAAGCTGTCAGTATTTTGAGGCCTGACAAACCAGTTTGTTGAGACCAGCTTTCCATTTACTTTCTGGATGAAAGTACTAGGAAGCTCACCAAAAGTGGATAAGTCATCTTTCAGATTATTAATCTTAACAATGGAAGCTGCTTTGTCAAGATCCCCTCCAAGATAGGCTTGGATTTGTGCAGGGATCTGCTGACTGATACAATGTCTGACTTTTTGTGCAGATTGGCACCAAGAGTCAACTATCTTTTGAAGCTTTGCATGTTTTACATCTGTTTCTCTATTTTTTCTTCCAGTAAAATAGAGTTGATGTGTTTTAGTTCATCAAGCTCTGTTTCCAACTTATGGAAACTGTTCAGTTTACTAGTTTTAATTTCAAGATCAGTTTTAAGCTTAGAGATTTCAGATAGTAAAACATTATGCTTCTCCACAGCAGCTTTTAAGTCAACTAACATATATTCAAACATTTTCACTTTTTCATCAGAACTATAAGCCATAAAATTTTGTACCTTGTACATGATTGTAGGGTTCCAGTTCTCCAAGCTGCTGAAGGCTTCAGCTTCAGCCAAGTCCTGTTTGAAATTGCTAGTTGATAGGACATCAGCATTGGCCATCAGACAATTGTTGTCTTCTTCATCTGAGGATGAATCAGACTCCTCCCAGTCACATGTCTCTGCCATCATCCATTTTGCTTGTTGGAAACCACTGAGTTTTCCAACTTTTTCAGCTTAGCCATGGCCATAAGGTACTTGACCCTATAGCCATCGTCCCTGTTAGTCTTGTATGGTTTGGAAGACTGTCCAACAGCTTTTGACACACAGTCAGCAACTATATGGCAAGTTTTGCCACATTTGAAGCACACAGCTTTAGATTTATCAAATGCCTTCTTCTTGACAACATTTGAGTTCCCCTGCAGCATATTTCTTCCAAACCTCTTCTTGTTGAACCTTTAGACAAGCATGGCTATCATCTGCTCATCATCAAGCTCAGCAAGATCTGCACTATCTTCCTCATCAGATATTTCCTCTCTTTCATCATCAGCCTATTGATCAGGTTGTGTGAACACATCACATACCTGCCCAATAGGTTGTCTCACGCTGGCCACTAAGGCAGCACCTCTCTTGGACATTTCCAAGGCATTTTTCTTCTGCTGCCTTGACTGCTCATCATTTAGTAAGGATCCATATAAGTTTACAAGATCCATAGCTTTGATGGTACCTGAATTTCTCAAGATGGTAGAAACGTAGTTCCACTCTTCAGGCAAGATGTCCAAGAACTTGTTCACCAGGGTTAGGCTGTCCTTTGTGATCCCAACAGCTTTGAGATCATTAACAAGAGCAGTAAACCTGGTGTAGGTTTCTGTGAGCGTCTCCTTTGGTTTTGCAAAGAAGAGTTCATACTGTCTAACAAGATTGTTAATCCTGTTGTCCAGTGTGATTGTGGGTCCATCATAGACGGTACACAAAGTATCTCACATCTCCTTTACAGTCTTCATCTTCTCAACCTGTTTGAACACATCATCAGGCAGAGAGATAACCAAGTTATTCCTGGCTTTTGCATCCAGAGCAACCAGTCTTTTGTCTTCAACAGACCATTGAGCTTTAGCCTTCTCAAAGGTTCTGATTTCAGGGGCAGCTCCTTCAACAGCAGGAGTTATGGTAGTAACAGAGGTTGGCACATAGGGACCTTCCATTACTATCTCTGGTAGTTGTACATCCAGATTCTCTAAATAGAGCATCATTCTGCACTTCCAACCAGAGAATTTCTGATGATTGAACTTTGGGGGTTCGGCCATTGACCCATTGTCATAGTAAGATGAGGAATTTGCAGCACTGTTGTCCATGGAAAATTTGGGAGAATAAGAGATCTAGAGATGACACTCACTCTATCTGCTCTGATACCAGTTGTAGGTCCCAAAAGGTTTCCCAAGTGTATAGTTCTAAGCTGTAGAGGGGGGGTGAATACAACTATTTAAAACTTAACAATCTTTTTCTCAATGTTTGTGTATTTTATTAACAAGTGTTAATTACAAACAAGCTTGAATGCGGAAAGGTTCAAGCTGAGATGACAGATACAACAGTTGTTCAACTAATCTAAGACACACTCAGACTAGATACAATGACTATGTTCACTGAGATGCACTCACTGTTTTTACAAGACTCAGATGGACAGGTTACACAAGAACAGCTTAGACACACTCTACTGTTTTATATAAGCAGACTTGCATGCATGGGATAACACATTTCAATGCACGTTCTGATTTCACACTCTTGATGTCTCATAATCCTTAGAAGCTTCCTTTTATACTCAAAAGGTGAATCTCAGTGAAGCTTCTTTATTGGATAGATGAGATAGTGGAAAGTCTTTCCAAATTGACAAAACACCTTTCTGCACGTTCTGATAAAGTATCTTTGTCTTCACATGGCAGAATCTTTGTCTTTTCCTTTTTGTCACTGTTGCATAAGGCTTTAACCAAAAGAGGAATGTCAACTTTGCATCTTTCTTCCTTTTTTAATGCCATTTTGATATAAGAAAAGGTCTGTCACCCTTTTCAAGTATCCGTTTGTCTTCATGTAATCAGAACAGAGTGGGCAGGCTGTGAAGTTCTGTTTTCCACTTTGTCTTCGACTTGTAAACTGATCCATAAAGTGTTTAACCTGTTCACAAAGAACAGGTTCTGTTCACAAAGAACAGAACACTTGTAAACTGTCCAAGCTGCCAAAGAGAACAGAGCAGCGTAGACAGTTTATGTCCAGCCTGTTCAGCAGACAGAACAGCTTGGACAAACTGCCTTTGTTGCAACGAATGCAACATGGTAAACAGCTTTGGGCTGATATTGCAAATCACTTTCAGGTTTCAATAAGGCATATAATAGGCCTTAAATTCAACCTTTAAGAGCATCAAAAGGTTTGATTAAAAATCTCCCCCTCAGATGTACAGCAGGTTTGACTGAGGCCTTTTTGTGTCTAACAATTTGTCTTTCAGACTCGGGTTCTAATCTGAAGTGATTAGAAGCCATTTGTCACCGAAGCTCGAGTTTCAGTCTGAAAGAACTGAAAGCCTTTAGCTTGGGTTCTGTACTGAAAAGAACAAAATCCAATTTCAGTGAAGATCGGGCTCTACTCTGTTGTGAGTAGAAGCCTCTTGAGATGAAGACCGGATTCTAGTCTGATATGACTAAAAACCATCTTGAGTTGAAACACGGATCTTGATATGATGTAATCAAGATCCTATTAAAGTGAAGAACGGGTCCTTATCTGAAATGATAAGAAACCTACAACCTGTAAAATTTAAGATGTCTTTGGTATCCAAACAGATTTTGATCAAGACTTGTTAGCGCTCTTGGGTACCCATTTTAAAACGGGTTTTGGTACCCACTTAAATTGGGGTTTAGGTACCCAGTGCAGAGTATAACAATCAGCTTCTCTTTGAAAAGCAGAAAACAAATTTCTTTGAGTATTTCAAAATTGAATATCTGAAATTCTAAAGAAACTTGAGTTTGAATGTTCAGACTTTTTAAAACTCTTCTTTATGAACAACTGTCCGGTTCTAGCCTGTTTCTGGTAATACTTGGTGTTTTTATGAGAAATTCTTTTCTGTGAAGAATGACTAGTATTTCCAGAAACTTTAAGAAAAGTTGACTTTGAAGATTCACCAGTGTAAATCTTTAACGGAAGTTGTTCAACAACTTTATCTTTGCCTCTGTGTATCTTCAACAGATACTTAAGTTTAAGATCTGAAGAAGAATCAAATTTAGAAAATTCAGTTGGATTCTTTTCACTTTCTGTAGATAAATCAGAATGATCAACTTTGGACTTTAAACAAACTGAAGGAATCTCAACCTTTGGTTCTTTTGAAGAAGGAGAATCACTAATTTGTTTGGTAAGATGAATTATCTGATCTTCTAAACCTTTGTATATTATTAACAAGTGTTAATTACAAACAAGCTTGAATGCGGAAAGGTTCAAGCTGAGATGACAGATACAACAGTTGTTCAACTAATCTAAGACACACTCAGACTAGATACAATGACTATGTTCACTTAGATGCACTCACTGTTTTTACAAGACTCAGATGGACAGGTTACACAATAACAGCTTAGACACACTCTACTGTTTTATATAAGCAGACTTGCATGCATGGGATAACACACTTCAATGCACGTTCTGATTTCACACTCTTGATGTCTCATAATCCTTAGAAGCTTCCTTTTATACTCAAAAGGTGAATCTCAGTGAAGCTTCTTTATTGGATAGATGAGATAGTGGAAAGTCTTTCCAAAAGGACAAAACACCTTTCTGCACGTTCTGATAAAGTATCTTTGTCTTCACATGGCAGAATCTTTGTCTTTTCCTTTTTATCACTGTTGCATAAGGCTTTAACCAAAAGAGGAATGTCAACTTTGCATCTTTCTTCTTTTTTTAATGCCATTTTGATATAAGATTAGGTATGTCACCCTTTTCAAGTATCCGTTTGTCTTCATGTAATCAGAACAGAGTGGGCAGGCTGTGCAGTTCTGTTTTCCACTTTGTCTTCGACTTGTAAACTGATCCATAAAGTGTTTAACCTGTTCACAAAGAACAGAACACTTGTAAACTGTCCAAGCTGCCAAAGAGAACAGAGCAGCGTAGACAGTTTATGTCCAGCCTGTTCAGCAGACAGAACAGCTTGGACAAACTGCCTTTGTTGCAACGAATGCAACATGGTAAACAACTTTGGGCTGATATTGCAAATCACTTTCAGGTTTCAATAAGGCATATAATAGGCCTTAAATTCAACCTTCAAGAGCATCAAAAGGTTTGATTAAAAATCTCCCCCTCAGATGTACAACAGGTTTGACTGAGGCCTTTTTGTGTCTAACAATTTGTCTTTCAGACTCGGGTTCTAATCTGAAGTGATTAGAAGCCATTTGTCGCCGAAGCTCGGGTTTCAGTCTGAAAGAACTGAAAGCCTTTAGCTTGGGTTCTGTACTGAAAAGAACAAAATCCAATTTCAGTGAAGATCGGGCTCTACTCTGTTGTGAGTAGAAGCCTCTTGAGATGAAGACCGGATTCTAGTCTGATATGACTAAAAACCATCTTGAGTTGAAACACGGATCTTGATCTGATGTAATCAAGATCCTATTAAAGTGAAGAACGGGTCCTTATCTGAAATGATAAGAAACCTACAACCTGCAAAATTTAAGATGTCTTTGGTATCCAAACAGATTTTGATCCAGACTTGTAAGCGCTCTTGGGTACCCATATTAAAACGGGTTTTGGTACCCACTTAAATTGGGGTTTAGGTACCCAGTGCAGAGTATAACAATCAGCTTCTCTTTGAAAAGCAGAAAACAAATTTCTTTGAGTATTTGAAAATTGAATATCTGAAATTATAAAGAAACTTGAGTTTGAATGTTCAGACTTTTTAAAACTCTTCTTTATGAACAACTGTCCGGTTCTAGCCTGTTTCTGGTAATACTTGGTGTTTTTGTGAGAAATTCTTTTCTGTGAAGAATGACTAGTATTTCTAGAAACTTTAAGAAAAGTTGACTTTGAAGATTCACCAGTGTAAATCTTTACCGGAAGTTGTTCAACAACTTTATCTTTGCCTCTGTGTATCTTCAACAGATACTTAAGTTTAAGATCTAAAGAAGAATCAAATTTAGAAAATTCAGTTGGATTCTTTTCACTTTCTGTAGATAAATCAGAATGATCAACTTTGGATTTTAAACAAACTGAAGGAATCTCAACCTTTGGTTCTTTTGAAGAAGGAGAATCACTAATTTGTTTGGTAAGATGAATTATCTGATCTTCTAAACCTTTGATAATGACCAAATAAGAATATCTGTCATTATCAAATGATTGGAAGTCAGTTTTAAAAGATTGTTCTTTTATTAAGAACACTTTTCTTTCATCTTCAAACAACTTAGATCTTATTTTAAAATCTTGTTCTTTCAGTAAGAACTCATGTCTTTCTTTCTCAAAAGAATCTTTAGTTAAAGATAACTCTTTTTCAAGAGCAAAAAATTCTTCAGATTTGTGTAAAATATAAGTTTGATCAGTATCATTTGTCTTGGAAAGTAATTCTTCAATATCTTTAACTCTCTTGTAAAGCTCAGATCTTTCAGGCAAAAGATATTTGAGTTGAGTTGCAGTCTGAAAATTTTCTTGTTTCAGGTCATCAAGTTCTTTAAGTAATTCAGATATTTTCAATTGATGAGCACAACTCTTAGAGTTTTGTTTTTCTTTTAAGCTCTGAATTTCTTCGTTCAGTATTCGTAAATGTTTATCAGTATTTAATTGAAGGAGAATGTCGTAATTGTTCTTACGAATCTTTTCAGATTCAGTAAGTTTGGCAATTAGCTCAGACTTTGAAAATTTTTCAAATTCCATTATGAATTGCAGAAAAATGAACTTCCAAGATCTTGTATGGACTTATGAAAATTTGAATGAATCTTGATTGAAGAAAAATGAATCTTGAATTATTAATTTGTTAAAAATCAGCTTTGATTTGACTTTTTGACGTTGAATTTTTAGATTTTCTGCAGAAAAATGACCGTAACTTTTTTATGGAGTGGTAATTGGGCCTCGAAAAATTTACCGAACCGGCTTTGCCTATTCTAGAAATCGTAGATCTCTGTTCAAGCTTCGATTTGACGTATGGTAGGCCTTCTAACGATGTTCCAGTCAAAAGTTATGGTCAATTTAAGCAGCTAAGGTCAAACAGTCAAAAGTATGATGAAACTCGAATGAATAAGGACTCAACTCGAATGAATAAGGACTCAACTCGAATGAAGAGTAATGAAACTCGAATGATAAAGTATTAAACTCGGATGGTTATGTGTCAAACTTGAATGAAACAGTGTCAAACTCGATTGAAGGAGAATGAAACTCGAATAAGCTTGATGAAACTCGAATAATGAAGTGTTGGTACACCCTGTGTGACGATAGCAGTCTAAGTTGTGTTAGCATTTTGTGTAAGTCATGTTACAAGGTAATGAATATTAACTAGTGTTTGATATATTTGATTTTGTGTGTTTGATATTTATTGTTTGTATGTTTGAACTTGGTGTATCGTATTACAAGAAGTTCAAACATAAAGTCCAAAGATTAATTTAAACATAAGTTAAAACATATATTCAAATAGAAGTTTGACATGTGAAATTCGAATTTAGGGTAAATTCGAATTTAGCATGAAGTCAAATTCGAATTTGTCAGGTGGACAAATTCGAATGGGCCTTGGGCCTGTTTCGAGTTTGTCCTATGACAAACTCGAATTGGTCACTATAATTAAGGGTTAACTTGAATAATTATGAGACTTTTGCAGAATTTCGAGAGTGATTAAGCAAAGGCGATCTCGAGTTTACTAGTAATCAGAGAGTGTTTTCGGAGAGAATCATCGTGTAGGTACGTACATCGTTGTTCGTATAACATCTTGGTAGTCTCCGTGTTCCGTGTGTGTGATCTTACCGTCAAGCCGCTAACGAGGATTCCGCACTCGTTGGTGTGTGTCGCGTCTAGATAGATCCGTGGTGTGAAGACCTTACAAGTGGTATCAGAGCCATTGGGGTGTTCTTCGTGTTCATAAGATACATCCTAGGTTTCTTGACGTTTTAGACGGTTAATATCACGTATTTTTGAGGTTTTCGAGCTTATCAAATTAGATTCCGGGAAATACTTTGTTGTAGTTCAAGTTTTTGATGAAAATCAGTATTTTTACTTGTAGTTCAAGAAAAGAGAAAGCTATGGTTTAGGGCAGAGAAGAAGGAGTTAGACTTGAAGGAAAAGATGCGTATGCCGAGTGCTGGAGAGCTGTCAGGAGATATACTAAGCTGGTTCTTTGATCGAGAACTGCAGCTATTTATTATCAAGCGAAAGGATGGGCTCCAGTATCTCAGGAGAAGATTGAAAGATTTCAACTCGTTGCCAAAGGTTGAGATAAAAGCATTGGCATGGAAGGAGCTTATTAATATCGGAGACGATCCCTACGCTGAAATCATTGCTAAGATCATTAGAAGGTAAGGGAGGTCGAGGAAATTTGAAAGGCTAAATCCGAGAATTGGCAAAAGAGTGATGGACCATACTAGAATTGATCCTCTGACTGGTAGACTTTGGATGAAAATTCAATATATACCCACATCGGACTGCTTTCATTCTGACTGCTGTCCCTTGTGATTTCTTCTGCCCCTTCACTTCTAGTCTCAGTCACTTCAGCCATAAAGGCTCTAGCGTTCGATTCTGGATGTGTACTCCAGTCATAAGTTCCATTAAGCTGTCTGTCTGATGTGACATTGGATAACAGACCAGCTATATTCGCTTGACTGGTAGAACTACTTGGCAGATATCGCCCTTGCGATTGGTTCACTGTCCCTGTTGCTTCTGATACTGTCCCAGGTAATTCTCTACCTTCGGTCTCTGACACTCTCTAACGAAGTGTCCTAACCCTTGACAGTTGTAACATTTAACCTTAGACTTATTGAATCCAATCTTATTGTTACTAACATTCAGATTTCTTCCCGTTCTTTTGATGAACCTCTTAACTCTCTGAGTTACCATGGCCAGTTGCCATTGCAGATCCATCTCTTCAAGATCATCAGGGTCTACCTGATCGTAATCCTCCTCCCAAAGTGCAGGATCGTTGATTTTGCCCTGAACGCAATTGCCGTAAGTGGCCACGAATGAAGCCAACAGATTCAGATGGTCTTCAGCCGATTTTGCACTCATAGGCATCTTTGAATATCCTTGAGATGTAGATGCCGGTGTAGCCTGATGCTTCTTTTCTTCTGGTCTAGCAAACCCTAAAAAAGCCCTACTCTGTGAGTCTTCTATCTCAGCCGGTGACGACGTCTCTCCTGAGAAGAATGCTGTAGCGGTCTTCAATTCAGTTGCCACTGAAGGTTTTGATTTCCCGAAGTACATTGCAGGATCTTGAACTTGGTCATAATCCATTTCCTTCTTCAGCAACTCAAAGTGATATGCCCTCAGCGTTCCCACGGCATTCTCTAATGTCAGAGTATAGTATTTGTCTTCATCATGCTTTATTAAGGCCACATACATCTCCCATTTGGCCGGTAAAGCATCCAGAAGCTTGTTATTCTTCTCAGTTTCACTATACTCCACGTCATGGCTATTTAACTCAGTTAGCAGATGATAGAATCGTGTGATAGTCTCATCCAGCTTTTCATTCTTCAATGCTATGAAGATAGCAAACTGCTGCTTGAGCATTTCCATTCGATTCTTTCTAACCCTCGGGTTACCTTCACACAGTTTTTCTAATGCATCCCACAGCTCTTTTGCTGTCTTCTGATTACGGAAGGTGTGCAATATCTCCTGAGGTAGAGCTAGCCGAGTCTAAGGTAAAGGTAGCTGAGGTCAACAGTAAACTTGAAAAGTTTAGGAACTCATCTCTTAACCTAGGGAAAATCTTAGATGCACAGCGTCAGTCTAAGAAGCCTGTAGGTCTAGGATATCATGAGAGTCCTCCACCTTTCAACGATAACTATGTACCTCAACCTCAGGAGAAAACTGAGAAATAAGTTGAATCAGAGGAAATACCGGAACCAGTGTCTGAAAATGCAAAGGAAAATGAAACTAAGGTGACTGCTAATGAAACGCCCCGTTCTAATAACGCGGCGCTTTTACTATAATATGCAACATGAACCTCAAATTCAGAATATTTACAAATTTTGCGGAAGTCTATCTGATACCACGAGTCCTCAAACTCTTGACCCTGAAGTCGTGCTTTTCCCTTATGAGCTAAACCTGAAACATTGCCCCCACAACCGGGGTAAGCCGTCGCCTAGCGAGTAACAGATTTAATAGCACAAATAAACATGAATAACATGAATGATACAAATATCGGCACAAAGTCAACATGTGTAGCACCCGGTCTTCCCAGCAGTGCGTCCACGAATAGGTTTTCTGTGTAGCATCCAGCCTTCCCAGCAATGCATACACAGTAACACAGCTTGCGGCACTCCCGACTTACAGCGTATAAAATAACATGCAGCCACACAGGCATGCAATCATCACATAAATACACAGTATGCATACCGGGGAATAAGCGTTAACATGTAACAACTCATGGTAATGAAATGAATAGCATGTATCAAAGGCAACATAGTAGTGAAATGGATAAGCATGGTAAAAGAAATGAAACAGATAACCTGTACAAACATATCATAAATGATCATTCATGAAATTAAATCAATTACTCACAGTGCTTGCAAATCCGTACTCGCCAAACGACAACACGATATCAACCGAAAGCACTACCGAGAACCACACGTCTCAATCAAATTGCTAGAATCTTGATTACAAAGTACATTGTCTACTTATCAATATCCTTAACTTTATAATTACTAAGTCCGTTATCTATTTATTAAATTAAATCTCAGTGACTAGTTCGGAAAAAAATACAAATTTGTTTGTTACAGATTATTTAATTGGTCCGACCATTATTTATATAAAATTTCTTAAATCCATATTAAACTCTCATGTGAACGTAACTAATTACTTATATTAATTTTATTTGAAACCTTTTATACTAGCATATTCCATATGCTACTTAAATAAATTCACACTACTTTACTCATAGAATCTCTTTAGATTATAACTATTGACAACCCAAAATTCACTACTTACCTAATAAATCAAATTGGGCCCAAAATGATGAAATAAATAAACGTAACTAACCCTTTTTAATTTACACAATTAAATAGTCCAAAAGAGTTAACCTATATCACTAACTTAATAGATAACTCAAATCAATTAAATAAGATGTAGCCCAATTATAATTTAAAAGAGATATAAAAACAAACCCAAAAAAAATTTAGCCCAAATAAAATATAAAAGAACTAAAAAAAAGAAAATAATAACCCAACTCATTTAAATTAACAAAATTAAAGGCCCAAAAAGGAACCCAAATCAATGAGAAAGCCCAACTATCTCTTTTAACCTAATTAACCAAAAAAAATGAAGTAAATAAACAAAATAAATAAAAATGAAATTAAGAAAGAAAAAAAAAGAAGATGAAACTTCTTTTCTCCTTCCTTGGCGCAGACAAGAACAGAGAAACAAAAAAAAAAAAGAAACCAAAGAAAGGAAAAGGAGATAGACAGCGCCGACTAGGGCCTTGCCGGTGCCGGCCACCGCGGCTCCGACCACCACCAAGCACCACTCTACACTCTCCCCTCTCCCTCTCGGTGGAAATCCAGAAACAGAAAGAAGTAAAGAAATGGCACCAGCATCGCTGGAGTCCTTACGCCGCCGCCGGCATTCGCGACTCCGGCGCCGGTCTCTCACGCCACTCTCACACACACACTCAACTCTTACTCTCTCAACTCTCTCCCTCTCACCTTTCGACGGAACCCGTAAACAAAAAAGGAAAAGAGGAAGCAACAGGCGGAGCCGCCGCCGCCGCCGACCACGGCGCTGGCACCGGTCAAACCTCCACACAACACACACATTATTTTAACTCCTATTTCTACTCCTATACAAAAAATTTAGGTTCAATATGTAAAACCCATGAAATCTCCATTGATGCTCTTTTTTTTCAAGTTTTTAACCAAACAAAATGAACAGGATGAATCAATATTTGTTGGTTGTTCCATTTTCAGATTTATAAATAATATCTACACTCATTTTTATGTGTTTCAATATCAATCAAAACTAAATACGAGTGTTTACCTCAAGATTTAATGAGGGTGATGAATATGATGATAAACTTGTTGCTCAACCCTTGAAATCCAGCCCCAATTTCTTCAATATTTTCAGAATGTGTGTGTTCTTGAGGTGTCAAAATGTTATTAGGGTTTTCATGTATATAGAAATTTATACAGATTGTTGGATGATGATGATGATGATGATGGTTTTGCTTTCATGCATGCATGTATTACTTTATTTAATAATAATTTTTTTTTTTTACATTAATATGATGAGATTTGTACACATATATAATAAAATCCCTATTTCCTAATTTTTGAACTCAAAATTTTGCGGGCGTTACAGCTAATCATACCAAGATTAAGAAAGTTAAATTTGTGACATCCTCTAGTGATAAACCTGTAGGACAACACAAAATTGACTTTAATGATCAGGAGGATGAACCAGTCGCTATAATTGAACCTAAAGAGACAGACACTAGTGAGACACCTAAGTCAAAGGGCACACACAAAAAGTCGATTGACAAAATGTCTTGCTTTAGATGTCACAAAAGGGGGCATGTTGCTTCTAGCTGCCCGCATAGGAAAGTAGATACTACACCTAAGACTGGCAAGCCGGAACAACTTAAGCCTTCTCCAAGTGATGCAAGCACTAGTAGTTCTCAGAATACCGAGAAAACTGTGCAAGCTGCACCAAAATCTGCTGTGAAACAAATGCCTGTGTCAGGTCGACCAAAAGAAGTGATTAGGACTAATTCACCAAATAGAGTCGTTAATCAATCTAGGTCAGGACCGCAACAGAATTATAGGAGTACTACACCTAGCAGAGCTTACACTCCGGTTAGGTCACACACTCCTGTAAGACATCAAACACCAGGTAGAGCTCAGGGATATCAGTCGGAAATGCATTATAATCGAAACTATTCGAGAGCTCCGCAGCAAATGCCTACACAAAGGCAAAGAGTGAACTTAAATCACTCGGCACCACAACAGACTCCAGTTCAAAGACCCAAGACACCTGAAAGGAGAGATGGGTATTTGAAAGAGTTTAAGTATGTGGACGAGAATGGTATTACCAAGTCAGTTATGGATTGGGTTCCCCGTGATAACTAACCTATTTTCTTTCATGTGCAGGAGATAACTACAGGTCCAAACAACAAATGGTTCGTCGACAGTGGTTGCTCCAGGCACATGACAGGGGAGAGAAGTCTACTTGCAGACTTCAAGGGAGGGAATCGGGGATTTGTATCATTCACTGGCAATAAAGGAGGAAATATCACCGGTACTGGAGTGGTCACTAATGGGACTATCAAACTGGATCAAGTTTATCACGTTGATAAACTGGTTCACAATCTCATTAGTGTATCTCAAATCTGTGATAAGAAGAACTCAGTAATATTAACTGACACTGAGGCGTTAGTGCTAAAACCGGGGTTCAAAGTACCTGAAGAGTGGATACTGATGAGGGTTCCAAGGAAGAATGACATGTACATGCTCGACATGAACAAGCCGGAATCTTCTATGGGACCAATTTGTCTGTTATCTAAAGCTTCAGAGACTGAGTCGGTTTTATGGCACAGACGTATGGCACACCTGCACCTAAGGAAAATGAACTACATCACGAAAAATGGATTGGTGCAAGGTGTTCCTATGAAGAGTTTTCAGTTCGAGGATAAGTGTCTACCATGCAAGAAAGGAAAACAACACAAGAAGGCACACAAGTCCAAGACTCAGAACTCCATCGCTGCCACTTTCGATTTGTTGCATATGGACCTCTTCGGACCAATCAACAAAAGGAGTATAGGTGGTAGTTGGTACTGTTTTGTTATTACTGACGATTACTCACATTTTTCTTGGGTTTTCTTTCTAGGTACAAAGGACGAGACAGCTGCTAAGCTCATCGGGTTCTTAGACCAAGTGGAAAATTCATACGGAACAAGGGTTAAACGCATTCGAAGTGATAATGGAAGAGAGTTTAAAAACACAGTTTTTGGTGTATATTGCCTATCAAAGGGCATAGTGCATCAATTTAGTGCACCTTATGAGCCACAACAAAATGGGGTGGCCGAACGGAAAAACAGGACATTGATTGAGGCAGCAAGTACCATGTTATCGGATTCAAAGCTTCCTACCATGTTTTGGGGGGAGGCAGTGAATACCGCATGCCATGTTTTAAACCGGGTCCTTACTGTCAAATCTTTGAACAAAACTTGTTATGAAGTTTTGAATAAAAGGCCACCTAATTTAACTGGCTTCGAACCTTTTGGGGTACCATGTACTTTAATGAAAACAAAACATCAACCTAAGTTTGGTGAAAAGGCTGACGAAGGATACTTCCTAGGTTATGTGCCGAACTCACCAAATAAAAGGGTCTTTAATAAATCAAATGGTACAGTAGAGATTGTGTATAACATTGAAGTCACAAGTTATACACATGAACCCCAAACTGGTCCGGAATGGATATTTGATTATGACAAATTGGTTGAGTCATTTAACATTCCTTTGGATGAAAATGCAGGTACTATCGAAAAGGACATGTCGTCATTAAATCTGAATGACGAGGGTCATACTTTTCCGAGGACCACTTTTCAATCAACATCCGAGCCTACATCAACTGAAGATAGATCTCCAGAAGTTACTGATTCTGAAGTGCCTACAAACGAAAATCAGACAACTACTTCTAACTCTGAGGAATATGTCCACGAGGAAGAAAATGTGGAGTCTGAAGTCGTTCCCCCGTTAGGAGAGATAGGATCAAATTCAGGAAATAATCTGAGAGTTGACGAGATAGAGACATCTAGGATCAACAAGAACCATCCTATAGAAAGCATCATAGGAAGTCCTAATGCTGGTGTGAGGACTAGGAGTAGTTTAAATAACAACACAGTGTTGTTGTCGATGATAAATGACTCCGAGGCCTTTCATACTTGCCTTTATTCTTGCTTTATCTCGCAAGTAGAGCCGAAAAATGTGCAGATGACACTAAAAGACAACTCTTGGGTTGAAGCGATGCAGGAAGAACTGTCACAGTTTAGGAAACTAGAAGTGTGGGAGTTAGTTCCATTACCTCGAGGAGAAGTTGCAATAGGAACCAAATGGGTTTTTAAGTGCAAGAGAGATGATCGGGGTATAGTCACTCGCAACAAAGCAAGACTGGTGGTAAAGGGTTTCAACCAATAGGAAGGAATCGATTACAATGAAGTGTTCGCGCCAGTATCAAGGTTGGAAGCAATTCGTTTGTTTCTGGCTTTTCCTTCCTTCAAGGGTTTTAAGGTTTATCAACTAGATGTTAAGAGTGCTTTCCTTTATGGGAAAGTGAAGGAACTGGTGTATGTGGAACAGCCGCCCGGGTTTACAGATCCTAAATATCCAGACAGAGTATATCGGTTAGATAAGGCTTTGTATGGATTGCATCAAGCACCGAGGGCGTGGTACGAGACTCTATCTAACCATCTTTTAGAAAACGGGTTTGAAAGAGGGAGAATAGACAGTACGCTGTTCGTGAAGCGAAAAGGGGAACACTTCATCTTGGTACAAGTGTACGTGGATGATATCATTTTTGGATCATCAGACGAGCAAATGTGCACTGACTTTGAAAAGGTGATGAAGTCAAAGTTTGAGATGAGTGCAATGGGTGAGTTAAACTTCTTTCTGGGTTTGCAAGTCGAACAAAGGAAGGAGGGCATGTTCATTCATCAGACGAAGTATGTCTACGACATCTTAGAGCGCTTCGGGATGGAAGGAACCAAGCTGACAGCTCATTCAGCACGCCGATTCAAGTGAATCAAAATCTCGGACCGGGTACAGGAAGTGATACCGATGTGGATCCGACGTTATATCGGGCCATGATTGGGTCACTTATGTATTTAACTGCTTCTAGACCTGATATAATGTTTGCTGTTTGTATTTGTGCTAGGTTTCAAGCTAATCCGAAAGAGATGCACATGAAAGCTGTGAAGCGGATTCTACGATACCTCAAGTCGAAACCGAAGCTGGGACTTTGGTATCACGCGGAGGGCGATCTGGAATTGGAGGCGTTCACGGATTCAGACTACGGAGGATGCAGCTTGACGCGCAAGTCAACAACTGGAGGTTGTCAGTTCCTAGGAGGGAGACTCGTTTCCTGGCAATGCAAGAAACAGACTTCGGTAGCAGCCAACGTGCGAGGCCGAATATGTTGCTGCTGGTAGTTGTTGTTCACAGGTTCTGTGGATACAACAACAATTGCGGGATTACGGTCTGACTTATACTCATACTCCTATTAGGATAGATAACCAGTCAACAATTGCTATAACTAATAATCCAGCTAAACATAATAAAACCAAGCACATAGACATAAGACATCATTTTATACGTGATTGTGCGGAAAAGAACTTAATCAAGCTGGTAAAAGTGGCAACAGATGATAATAATGCAGATTTATTTACCAAAGCTTTTGATAAGTCACGTTTTGAGTATTTGATTCAACTAAACGGAATGCGTAATCCAGAGTAAGTTGACCTTAGTAGAGTTTTATTTCTTTTTATAGCATTAGTATTTCTTTCTTTTTATAGTAAGTTTAGTAGCTTAGGATAGTTTCTTACTTTTATTTATGAAAAACAAAATAAAAAAGAGAGAAAACCATAAAAAAAAAATTCAAAAAAAGAGAATATCAGAAAAAGAGTTAAGTCTTAGAAGCATAGGTTCAAAGTAACGAAAATTAGCACAATTAATACAAGCTCTAAGTATTTAGCTTTCACACATAATGCACCTAAAATTCTAAGTGTTATACATTATCTACTTTGATATGTTGGTAGGCATAATACATATAGGGAGTCTCAAGGCTAATAAAATATTCAAGAAAAAGTCAGACGTGTCACTAACTTAGATGTATGGCCAATTGGTCTTAATTTTTTTGTTAGAGACATACAGACATTGATTCTAAATGAGGTATGCAAACTTTCTGGGGATGTATAGCAACATCAGATACATCTTAAAGAAATGGAAAGAATAGAAAAATCATACTAAGTTAAGAGTCAAAACAAGTAACTCTGTTGTACGTAATACAGACCTGTTGCCTCTGGTTTGACTCGAGTTAGCAAGATAAGTCGCTTTGTTGTACGTCGGTACAGACCTGTCACCGCTGTCTTGCTAGCTTTAAAATAAACCTTAAGACAAACTAAGACACTTTGTTGTATGTAAATACAGACCTGTGTCCGATGTTTGCCTTTTAAAGAAAGTTTGCAATACCAAAAAGTTATAATCATTGTGTGTATGCCTTGATCATAAAAGTATGTCTAAGTATTAGTCACGTAAGATAATTTCTTGATAAATAAAAAGGCCAACGGATATTCCGAAATGTAACATGTTTAAAGGAAAAATAATACCAACAATCGGCTAGTAATGTATGTCACGACAAACAATCAAAGGAATCAAAAATTCCTAAGTGTGAAAGTTTGAATACTGAAAGTGCGTATTTGACACCGCTATCTGATTGAACCTTTCTTTGACTTTACTCGTCAAAAATATTCTGTTAAATATTAAGTATAGGTTGTAAATTTTAGTTTTAAGATAGATTAGGCTAAGTTTAAAATTTTTGTTCAAAATTTAATTTTACTTTATAAATTTATTTTATTCTATTTTTTATTTATTTTATTTATTTTATTTTATTTTACTTTTTACTTTTATTTAGGAAAAAGGTCAAAGAGGGTGCATTCTTAGTTGAATAAAATAAACACTGCGTGAATATCTTGTGCTTAGGGTAAATGATTTTGCAAAGTTTATTCCGTTACACGAAAAAGTTGAATTAGTTGAAAAAGTTGAATTTCATTCAAAGATTTTTGAAATTTTCAAAATTTTCAAGTTTAATTCGAGTTTAAAGCTAAAATAGAATATACATTCGAATTTGGCAGGGACTTCAAGTTTGGCAATAAATTCGAAGTAGGTAACCAACTCGAAGGTGGTTAGTATAAATAGGTCAACAGTGACAAGTCATTAATCACCTACATTCGAATTTGAGTCTTCGAGTTTATTCAGAGAGTTTTCGAGTTTAATCTTCGACTTTGCCGACTTCGAGTTTTCTACTATTTGTCGAGTTTTTGTCCGTTTGTGTTCGAGCATACTAACAAATCTAGGTATAATCAACATTATTATACAAGATTTAGGATGTTTTAGACTCCAATTGAGCCAAAATCAAACGATTTTGAGGTTTTTGTGGTGTGAACTTTGTAATTCAAAATAACATAGTTCGAACCGGTGAAACATCAAATTGGTTACAAATATCTTTGATTAGTACCTATTAGGACTAATGGATGTAATTTTCTAAGTCTAAAATGGTTAAAATCTTGGATTTTTGTTGTTACACAAACCGACATCTTCGAATTTGATCATGGTTTCGAGTTTGATCGTGGCTTCGAGTTTGTCACTAAACTCGAAGAAGCCATTAAATTCGAAATGAGGGCAGTTTCGAATTTGAAATTCGACTTTACCATTAAATTCGAATTATTTTCTTAAAATTTAAATCAAACTTGTAGAAATTCATATGTGTTGGATTTTGTACTTACACAAGTTCAAAATAAAACAAATTTGAATTTAAGCAAGTTTATGTTTATATTGATTATTCTAATATGTTATACTTTATTATGCAGATACGGCAGATAGAGTCTTTGTTCAAAAGCATAATATGGTCATTTCTCCGGACCTTGAGCTGCCTGAGGCTCAAGCATTCCGCCAAATGGTGGATTTTTTGGCCGGTTCGAGGATTTCTTATGCCCTCTCGCATAACATACAGATAGTGATCCCATACGTTCGTGAATTTTGGGATCATTTGCAAGTCGATTATACTGTTATTCCAACAGTATTAAGGACCAGGATTGCTGGACACCCTCTAGTGTTTTCAGCTGATGTGTTGCGTAGAGTATTGCAGTTGGGCTCTTTAGAGCAAGAAGATGGACCGATTGACTTTCCGTTAGTAGTAAGGCAAGCTGCATTCATCAGAATGGGTTATAGCCTGGATGTGGCTAAGTCCTCGTATATGAAGAGTGGGCTGATTGGGCAGTGGAGATATCTTGCACACGTCTTCATGGTGTGCTTTGCTCCGAAGAAAGCAGGCTTTGATTATATTGTCTCGAAGATTCAGTCGGGAATAATCGCATTAGTCTACAATCAGAGATTCAGGTATTCAGAAATGTTCTTTGCAGAGTTTGTTCTACAGATAATAGCTCCGGCACGAGAAAGATTTTTGTTATATCCACAATTCGTGATGATGTTGAGTCGACATTTCCTGCCGAATTTGCCACAGTTACCTGAAATTCAAAGTGTTGCTGTGATTGACAAAAGAATATTTGAAGATTGTCAAGCTCATAGAGGGGCATTAGCCAGGCCAGTGGAGGCACCACTTTTTGGTGCAGTGGTTAATCCGGATTTCCAAGTCCCTGAAGGTGCCAACTGGGCCGGGGAAGTTCAAATTCCACAGCAGCAACAACAGCAACAGCAACAGCCCAGACCTCAGCAACAAAGAAGGAGGTAGAGACCATCAGTCAGAGAGACTCAGGCCACTGGGCCTTCAACAAGTCGAGTGCAGGAGCCAGAGGAAGCTGGTCCTTCAAGTGTACCTCCCGTATCTGATACAAGGGTAGAAACATTGGAAGAAATATGGGCACATGGGCCTCTTGCAAATGAAGCGATAACGTCTGAGCTCATTGGACATATTCTGGAACCACCAGCAGATGAAGATGAACTTTACCGACAGATAGAGGAATACATGCCTGAGGAAGCAGGTTAAGCATTGACAACTTCAGAATCTAAGTCGGAAGAAGTAGAAGAAATAGAGGTTGAGGCACCAACCACAGCGACAGAAGATCCGTCTATTCTCATAGGCACATATGGATCGAGGTTAGTGGTGATTGATGAAGAAGCTAGAAGGAGAAGAGCATCGAGGGATTCAGATGCCGATGACTCGGATTTCGAGGCTGAGGATACTACACCTTTGGTGCCTAGGCATAGGGCCAAAAGGCATCGTTTTATGCAGGGAGCTTCATCGGCCTCTGCTTCTGAGCCAGAAATGCCTACCGCTCAGCCATCAGTTGAAACATCCATTCCACCACCACCACCACCTGTTCAAACATCCATCCCCTCACCAATCATTCCAACTCCCATCCAATCCATTCCATCCACCTCATCAACCTTTACTGACAATCAACGGTTTTCTGAGCTTTGGAGCAAGGTTGACTTCCAACAAGTCCAAATTTTTCAGTTGACTAAAGCTATCGGTGAGATACAGACGCATAACGCCAATGTTGACAAAGAGAATGGTGAGTTGAAGAAATTTGTTGGCAAGATTGAAGAAGAAAATCTCGAGCTGAAAACTTTTGTTGCAGATCAAGCTGCGGAAATCCGAATGATGTGGTCCCTTATTTAGCAGTTAATGAAAAATCTAAAAGCTCAGGGGGAGACAAGTTGTAGGGATTCTGAGGAGCAGCGAAGGGGAGATGATGATGATGGCAATGATCCCAATGCACCGAAAGAGAGTGAGCCAGTAGATTTTTCTGCTGTGCAACATGCTGAACTTCAGGGGGAGCCAAGTCAAAGTGGAGCTGAAGGAGGAGCGGCCAGTCCCTCAAAGATCACGGAGAGCAACATGAATGAAATGATTGAAGCTTTAATGAATATTGAGGAAGAGGCGTTGGAGTTTGATTTTGAAGATGAGAGTGATGAGATGGAGGAAGGGGAGATTATCCCTGAAGATGTTCCGGAATGGCAACCAGATGATGAAGTGTTAGATGATGAGGAAGATGAAGCAAATGAGATTATTATTCAAGAAAATCCCATCACCGATACATATGTGCCGGAGGAACATAATCTGATTGACATAGAAGCGGTTAAAGTTGCGTTAAATGTTGAATCACAATCTGAAGAGCCTGCCAGGGAGCTGTCTAATGAAGAAAAGAGAAAGCTATGGTTTAGGGCAGAGAAGGAGTTAGACTTGAAGGAAAAGATGCGTATGCCGAGTGCTGGAGAGCTGTCAGGAAATATACTAAGTTGGTTCTTTGATCGAGAACTGCAGCTATTTATTATCAAGCGAAAGGATGGGCTCCAGTATCTCATGAGAAGATTGAAAGATTTCAACTCGTTGCCAAAGGTTGAGATAAAAGCGTTGGCATGGAAGGAGCTTATTAATATCGGAGACGGTCCCTACGCTGAAATCATTGCTAAAATCATTAGAAGGGAAGGGAGGTCGAGGAAATTTGAAAGGCTAAATCCGTGAATTGGCAAAAGAGTGATGGACCATACTAGAATTGATCCTCTGACTGGTAGACCTTGGATGAAAATTCAATATAAACCAGTTAGATGTTTGAAGAAAGTCCCACTAAAGCCAATGCCACAGAATGTTTTGAATAATCTCAACTGGTGGTACGTTGAAAGTGAAACAGGTGAAGCGGTGATGGAAGACTTAGAAGAAAAGGTAATTCTTAGAGTATACGATCCGTTGCACCTAGTTAATCTCTCGAAAGATGACCTTCAAGTGCTTCATACTCACAAAATCTCGAGTGATGCACACATGGAGTTTGAGGCCAGAAAATATCAGAATGTGGTTAAAGTATGTGTTGAACAAGGACTGTATGCTGGTAGTAGTTTAAATAAACCTAGTACTTAATCAAAATGTAAATAGTTAGAAGCTATCGTCAAGGGGGAGTCTGTTGGTACACCCTGTGTGACGATAGCAGTCTAAGTTGTGTTAGCATTTTGTGTAAGTCATGTTACAAGGTATTGAATATTAACTAGTGTTTGATATATTTGATTATGTGTGTTTGATATTTATTGTTTGTATGTTTGAACTTGGTGTATCGTATTACAAGAAGTTCAAACATAAAGTCCAAAGATTAATTTAAATATAAGTTAAAACATATATTCAAATAGAAGTTTCACATGTGAAATTCGAATTTAGGGTAAATTCGAATTTAGCATGAAGTCAAATTCGAATTTGTCAGGTGGACAAATTCGAATGGGCCTTGGGCCTATTTCGAGTTTGTCCTATGACAAACTCGAATTGGTCACTATAATTAAGGGTTAACTCGAATAATTATGAGACTTTTGCAGAATTTCGAGAGTGATTAAGCAAAGGCGATCTCGAGTTTACTAGTAATCAGAGAGTGTTTTCGGAGAGAATCATCGTGTAGGTACGTACTCGTTGTTCGTATAACATCTTGGTAGTCTCCGTGTTCCGTGTGTGTGATCTTACCGTCAAGCCGCTAACGAGGATTCCGCACTCGTTGGTGTGTGTCGCGTCTAGATAGATCCGTGGTGTGAAGACAAAAATCAGTAAGAACACAAATATTTTGAAAAATCAGTAAACTTCAAATTACTTTTTGTGTGTTTAGAGTTAAACTCTGATACTTATATAATTGAATTCGACTTTAAGATTTGCACCTTCGATCCAAATATCAGATCATTTCATCCACAGAATCAAAATCCTCAAATTATTTTCAGATTTAAAAAAAAATGAATAGAATAGTGTTCTTGAAAAAACGATTTCAGATTCGAAAATTCACTCAAATTCAGCCATATTAGGCTCTGATACCAATTGATAATTCACATTTTCATGCAATTCATTCACATACAAACAATCAATATGCACAATTAACAATTCAATCACATAATATCGAATGCTTAGATTGAGATGAGAGAATATTCAATTATAGTTCTTGAAAGCTTTCTTGCTTGACAATTCTCTCAAATCCGTATCCAACTTCTATCAACATCTGTGTATCAGTTCCCTCCAATCTCAGATATGTGAATTGTTATTAAAACATTAGCACCTATATCTTATTTATACACAATACACAAGTATTATATATTTACACAAACAACCCCTATACTATTGAGTATTTACAAACACATACAATATAATTGTTTCATCTCTATTATTTATTCCCAACAAATCTTCTATAGTAACCTGCCAAACGTAGAAAACTACGAACTTCTGTTGGAGTTCGTGGTTTTTCCCATTTGGTTATTGCTTCTACCTTTCCAAGATCAACTTTAATACCTTCATGACTTACTACATGTCCCAAAAATTGCACATCTTTCAACCAAAATTCACATTTTGAGAACTTTTCATAAAGTTTATCATTTCTTCAAAAGTTCTAATATTATCCTGAGATGTCGGGAATGTTCTTCTTCAGATTTGGAATAAATCAGAATATCATCTATGAAGACGATCACAAACTCATCCAAATAAGGTTTACAGACTCGGTTCATCAAGTCCATAAAAGCTGCAGGTGCATTGGTCAAACCAAACGGCATAACTAAAAATTCATAATGTCCATACCTTGTCCTAAATGTCGTTTTTGGTATGTCAGATTCTTTGACTTTCAATTGATGATACCCTGACCTTAGATCAATCTTTGAAAAATGATTAGATCCTTGAAGTTGATCAAAAAGATCAGCAATTCTTGGGAGTGGATACTTGTTTTTGATAGTGACTTTATTCAATTCCCTATAATCGATGCACAACCTCATTGACCCATTCTTCTTCACAAATAGTACTGGAGCTCCCCAAGGTGAGACACTTGGCCTAATGAATCCTTTATCTAATAGCTCCTAGAGTTGGTTCTTCAATTCATTCATTTCCATAGGGGCCAATCGATATGGGTATTTGGATATAGGAGCTGTTTCAGGTACTAAATCAATGGCAAACTCCACTTACCGATCAGGAGGTTACCCAGGTAAATCTTCTGGAAACACTTCAGGAAAATCTCGCACAACGGGAATGTCATTGAGATTGGAGCATTTCTTTCCTTTCTCAATAACATGAGCCAAGTAAGCTATGCATCCTTTACGAAGACATTTTCGGGCTTGAATCAATGTTAGAAAGTTAGATGACAATAGGTTTTGTTCTCCCCGGAAAATTACTTCTTTTCCTTCAAGTTTGTAGAATTTAATAGACTTGGTCTTGCAAAGAATTGATGCATTATTTTTGGACATCCAATCCATGCCAATAATAATATCAAATTCTCCTAGTAGCATTGGAATTAGGTCAATAGGTAACTTATTCCTTTCGACTTCTATGTCACAGTCCGGACACCATTTATTCAAGTATATCCATTCATTGTTGGCTATTTCTACTTCTATCCCTATGTTCATATGCACAATAAGTAAAGATAATGTCTCACATAAACGATGGGATATGAATGATCTAGATGCACCCGAATCGAACAATACTTTAGCGTAAGCTGAGTTGATTATGAGTGTACCTAAGACAACATCATTGATTTCTCTAGCCTTCTGTGCAGTCATCTAAAATGCCCTTCCAGTGGTCTTGTTTGTCGTTCGATTTTCTTTTACAGTGGCAGTTCCTGTAGGTGTTTTCTTTATTACTCCTCCTTTTGTGTCAGTTCGTTGGGGACAGTCAGGTGCTATATGGTTACGATCTTGACGAATAAAACTCCTACAATTTTTCACAAGACAGTCGCGGGTTTTATGACCCATTCTTCCACACGTAAAACAAGCACTTGTATTTACCAGACATGGCTTGTCACCATGAAAATTCCCGCAATTATCACAAGCTTTTCCCTTTTTGTCAATACCGTATTGGTTACCCGAACCTGCATTATGGGATCGAAATGCATTGTTCTCATGAGTCTTTCCTTGAAACTTCTTGTTTTCTGGGAGACGTGTTTTCTCTTCCTCCCATTTGCTCTTGTCAACCCGTCCTTCTTTTCTCTTTCTTCCATATTCTCTCTCAGCCACCAACGCTGCTTCTACTACTTCACGATAAGTTCTTGGTTAAGTCATTGTTGTCGGCTCCCTGATAGTGGTTTTTAACCCGACAACAAACCTTTTTGCTTTTAGCATTTCGGTGGCTACAAGGTAGATAACAAAGCGAGACATTCCACTGAATCTATTGACATACTACGTAACAGTTTGAGTACCTTGTTTCAGGTTCAGATTTTGTTCTTCAAGAGCATCTAGCAGACCTTGAGAACAATATTCATCAAGAAAGTACCTCTTGAATTCTTCCCACGTGACATTCTCTATGTCTTCCATACCAATAGTTTCCACTAACATTTCCCACCAATGGATGGCTGTTCTCCACAACATCATGGTGGAATAAACCACTTTCCTATTATCCCCACACCTGCTTATGCGAAAGATGTTCTCCATTACTTTTATCTAGTTAGTTGATTTAATTGGATCAGCTTCTCCATTAAATTCTGGAGGGTTAGCACTTACAAATTCCTTGTATGTGCACTCTCTTTCTCCCGTAGAATTATTGGGTCTTTGACGATACCCTTGTTCTTCTAGTATACGAGGTACGACAACCCGTAACATCCGAGCAACTTCTTGGGATAGGTTTGGTTCTGATTTGTTGTTAGTGACCCGAGGCCTGGTCCTTGATCGGGTTATAATTTATCATGTTTATTAAACCCAAAAGAGTTGTTTTTAGTACAAAAGTGTCAAAGAATGTGCCGCTATTGAATAAATTCTGTGCTTGTGCAGGTAAACAAAATCCGGTTTAAAATGGCGTAAAAAGGACAAAAACTCAGAGCCAGGCGCAGCCCTGCGCCCAGACCAAGGGTTCAGCAGAACAAATTAATTCACAAAATACGGAATTTTACAGACCAGCGCGGGGGGGGCGCAGGCCTGCGCCTACGGCTGCGCCCAGCCCATTAAAATAATAGACGGCCGTTTTTAGGGTTTTTCCAGCTTTTCCTATAAATACAAAGTCATATTTCAGAAGAAAGCATCGTTTTTTGGAGGAGAAGGCTAAGGAAAAGGACCCTGTTTGAGCGATCACACGTACGAAGAGCACACGAGTCAAGCCACGAAGATGGACACACAACTCTTGAGCATTGCACCAACAATGTCCGGCTAGTCTCATCATAATCATTCTCGGAGGAAGCACATCGCTAAGTTTTATTTTATGAACGATTACTTTAAGTTTGCATGGTTTTTATTATTTATATTTTGATTGTAAACGAATGATTATTATTTTGTTGTTGCGTTTCACAAGATAGTTCGTAGACATTTTACTATTCGTGCCGAGTTAATTGTTTAATTAAGACGAGTAATCAAACGTGTCACGCGCTATGCCCAAGATCACGAAACGATTTTAATAATAATTATAACAAAGATTATGTTTATGTAATCTTCAAATCGTTTTTATAAATTAAATGCAAAGCGAGGTGTGGAATCCGGGAATGGTTATTCTCGTACTTTATTCAATCAAACAGTTTTCTTAAATTTTCTTTTCACAAATTTCGCAAGTAATTAGTTTTATAAATCAAGCAATCACTTTTTACAAACCAATCAATCTCTTAAAATTAATTATTTTACAACGCTAGTCGCTCAAATACGTGTAATTAACCTCTCGCTCTCTGTGGATACGATCCCTACTTACCCTAGCTTCTAAGGTATTTAGTGGTATTTTTGACGGGTTGACGACACTCGCATCAAATTTTGGCGCCGTTGCCGGGGAGCGGTTGCACTTAAATCACGTATTTTAGTAATTAGCTTAGTTTAGTTACTTAATTTTTTCTAGAGTAATTTAGTTAATCTCAATTTATTTGCTTATTTGCTTACTTAAATTAGTTTAAGTTTCCTTATTTTGCTATTATTCTATTTAATTAGTTTAAGCTTTAATTATTGTCTTAGTTATTAAGAAAAAGGGAATCGTGGCGCAAGCATCGATTCTCACCAAAAAGAAAGTTTCTAGTTCTAATTCTTCATCTAGCCCTCATAGGTTTATGCACACACGATATTCTGGTAGAATTTCACCCTTGAAGTTTGATCCAGAAATCGAAAAAACTGCTAGATCTAATAGGCGAGCCACAACTCAAGCAAACGAAACCAAAAATATTGCTCCTAAAGTAAACGTGGAAGAAGAAATAATTGATTCAGAAGACGAGAACATCTATAACGTTCTTGTCGACGTCCAACAAAACCAAAGACCGATGGGAGACCGTAGAACTGTAGAATCCCATTATAGGCCGGGTGATATCCCTGATCCATCACCCATTCTCTACCCAATTAATGAGAATGAACCCGAAATTAGGCCACAACTATTTAGCATCTTACCCGTTTTTCGCGGAGCACCAAGCGAAGAACCGTATGAGCACTTACCTGAATTCACTGCCATATGTAAGGCCAATCACGTTAGGGGAATGACCGTAGATGCACAAAAACTCAGAATTTTTCCTTTCTCCTTGAAGGAACGAGCGAAAAACTGGTTTGTGTCACTTCCCACTGACAGTATAACTAACTGGGATGAGATGAAAAAAGAATTTCTAACCGAATATTACTCAATTAGCAAAACTACAGAAAAACGTAAAGAAATTACTGGATTTAAACAGAAAATAGGGGAACAATTTCACGAAGCCTTTAATAGGTTAAATGAATTACTAAGAACATGCCCTCACCATGAAATTCCTAAATGGATGCTAATTAAAACCTTTTTCGATGGGGTTAGTCAAGAAAGTAGGAATATGATCACCGCTGCTTCAGGCGGAACCTTTTTAGCCAAGGAAGATGACGAAGCTTGGGAATTATTAACCCAGTTAAGCAAAGGTTTAAAAGTCCAAGCGGGTTCGGATAATAGTGTTGGTGTCCAAGTTATGGGCATAGACAACGCATGGAAGAAGGAAGTTAAATCTGATATATCCGAATTAAGCAAAAAGATGGACCTGTTGATGAAAGGAATGGGAAAGGCTACAGTGGCACAGGTCAGCTGTGTCACTTGTGGAGACCCTTCTCATCCAACCGAGAATTGCCCACATACCATCACGCACGAAGAGTATGTGAATGAAGCTTTTGGCTTTCGGCAACGAAGAGAACGGGAGAACCCATACTCGGAGACCTACAATCCGGGATGGAGAAAACACCCGAACTTTAGTTGGAGGGATAATCAAGATAATGATGCTCCCCCGAAGCCAAGATATGAGCAACCTCGTCAACAAAACCGAGATTTCCAATATGGATCGACCTCAGCTACGAAGGATGATCGGTACTATAAACGCCAAGACCCTAAAGAAGAAAATGATTCATGACCAGTGTCGGGGAACTCGAAAGAATTTTCCGAGTTTATGGAATTCATGAAGCAACAAACCATGGTTCAAGCAAAAACTATGGAGATGCTCGGAAGGCAGATGGGACAAATTGCAGAGTCTTTGACTAAACGAGAAGAAGGGAAGCTTCCAAGCAACACCACAGTTAACCCATCGCACCACCATGGCAAAGAAAAGAAATATGAAGTCAACGAAGTGAACGAGGTGAATAAAGTCACTACCCTTAGGAGTGGCAAGGAAGTAGATAACAAAATAGAGATGCCTAAGGAGAGTGAGACAGACGACGAGGTAGAAATTGCCTATGAAGAGGAACCACCCAGATCGGAGTCAAAGGTAGAAATAAAAATTAAGAAAGTAACCTTTAAGGAAGCAGAAGCCAAGAAATCAGTAGAGACTAAAGTTGGGGAAGGGAGTTCCAATACTGAAATTGCTCCCTACCCAACGGCCTTAGAAAACCCAGCTTCATTTCCTTATGGTAAGAAAGAACCTAAAAACGAAGAGTTATGGGACATTTTTAATCAAGTTAAAATTAACATTCCCTTAATCAAAGCTATACAACAAGTCCCTTCTTACGCTAAATTCCTAAAAGATCTTTGTACTCAGAAATGAAAATTTAAAATAACTCTTCCAAAGCAAATCAACCTCACTGAACAAGTCAGTGCAGTTATCACTAGCTCACTGCCGCCTAAACTAAAAGATCCAGGATCACCCTTGATCCCGGTAACTATTGGCGATATTCAAATTAAAAAAGCACTTCTAGACTTAGGGGCGAGTGTTAATATCTTACCTGGTAATTTATTTGACCAACATGATCTAGGAACCCTACAGACAACAGATGTCATCCTACAATTAGCAGATAGGTCTACCAAAGTACCACGAGGGATGTTATCTGATGTAATCGTTAAAGTTGAAGACTTCTATTATCCAGTAGATTTCTTAGTGTTGGACTCAGATAGTGCTTACAAAGAAAGCCAACCGGCAATCATATTAGGACGTCCCTTCTTAGCCACAATCAATGCTCAAATCAATTGCAGGACAGGTGCATTAGACATAGCATTCGGAAACCGCAAACTCCGACTTAATGTCTTTAACAATGTACCTAACGCACCATTGGATTCAGAATGCTACATGATCGATTTAGTTGATGATTTAATACAACAACAATTATCAACAATAACATGTAAAGATCCAGTGGAGCTGCTTCTATACTACAATGAGCATAATCTAGATAATATGCCTGAAGCTAAGGAGTTCGAACTTGAACGTGTTCAGTCAGTGGATTCTACTCAACCATCATGGACACACAAAATCGAAAAACTTCCGACTGACCTTCCACCATCAGCAAAACCATCTTTAGAGCAACCACCCAAATTAGAGTTGAAACCACTTCCAGCTCATCTCAACTACGCTTTTCTTGGCCCTAAGAGTACATTGCATGTAATCATCGCAACAGACCTTACTGCTGCACAAGAAAAGACCCTGTTAGAAGTGTTATCGAGACATAAGGAAGCAGTAGGCTGGACCATAGCAGATCTTAAGGGGATTAGCCCAACGCTGTGTATGCATAGGATTATAACTGATCCAACAGCCAAGCCAAGTAGAGATGCTTAGAGAAGGCAAAACCCTAACCTTAGAGAGGTAGTGAAGAAGGAAGTGTTAAAATGGCTAGATGCTCGAATTATTTATCCGATATCAGATAGCCAATGGGTTAGTCCCACACAGACGGTTCCAAAGAAATCTGGAATCACTGTTGTCGATACTCCTGAAGGAGAAAAGATTGCAACTCGCCCTGTAACGGGGTGGAGAGTATGTATCGACTACAGAAAGCTAAATGCCGCAACCTCGAAAGATCATTTCCCTCTGCCATTCATCGACCAAATAGTAGAGAAATTAGCAGGGCAGAAATTCTATTGTTTCCTAGATGGCTATTCGGGGTATAACCAAATCCCGATACACCCAGAGGATCAAGATAAGACGACATTTACGTGTCCGTATGGCACATTCGCCTACCGAAGAATGCCATTTGGATTATGTAACGCTCCGGCCACATTTCAGCGATGTATGATGGCCATATTTTCAGACATGGTCGGAGGGTCTCTTGAAATCTTCATGGACGATTTTTCTATATTTGATAAGTCATTCGAAGGGTGTCTCTCTCATTTAGAAAACGTTCTCAAGCGGTGTACTGAAACCAATTTGGTACTAAGCTGGGAGAAAAGTCATTTTATGGTTAAAGAGGGAGTAGTCTTAGGACACATAGTTTCTGAAAGGGGAATGGAGGTTGATCGAGCTAAAATACAAATAATTTCCTCGTTACCACCGCCGACTAATATCAAGGGAATTCGTTCATTCTTAGGACATGCAGGTTTATATAGGAGATTCATAAAAGACTTTAGTGCCATAACCAAACCCCTATGTAACCTTCTTCTAAAGATGCACCGTTCAACTTTGATAAAGACTGTATAGAGGCATTTAATACATTGAAAATGAAGCTCACGGAGGCACCAATTCTGCAATCACCTGATTGGTCTCAACCCTTTGAGATCATGTGCGACGCAAGTGATCACGCAGTAGGTGCCGTCCTTGGTCAAAGAGTGGACAAAAAGCCCGTGGTAATATACTATGCAAGTAAAACATTCTCTGAAGCTCAAATTAATTACACAACAACTGAAAAAGAATGGCTTGCAGTAGTGTATGCGCTAGATAAATTTTGATCTTATGTCTGGGGGGCTAAGGTAATTGTGTATTCTGATCACAGTGCCTTACGACACCTCTTGGCTAAGAAAGATGTTAAGCCACGACTAATTCGTTGGATACTGTTACTACAAGAATTCGACTTAGAAATCCGAGACAAAAAGGACTCAGAAAATGTAGTAGCAGACCATCTCTCGAGATTGCCAGCAATCACCACTGATATGTTGGACTCCATTCGGGACAATTTCCCAGATGAACAATTATTGTTCATCGCAAAAGTGCCTTGGTTTGCTAACTTAGTAAACTATTTTGTCACAGGGAAAACCCCAGGCCACTGGAACTCACATCAAAGAAAATATTTCTTCTCCCAAACTAAACAGTACATTTGGGAGGAGCCGGATTTATTCAAAATAGGAGTAGATCAGATTATCCGGTGATGTGTTCCAGACAATGAGCATTACGATATTTTAAATCACTGTCATTCGTATGCATGCGGATGCCATTTTAGTGCTAAAAAGACAGGTCATCGAATCCTGCAAAGTGGATTCTTTTGGCCGACCATCTTTAAAGACTCTTACGAGTTTGTTAAGTCATGCCTACGATGCCAACAAATAGGAGGTATCTCAAAACGAGACCAAATGCCGATGACACCAATTCTTATAGTAGAGATTTTCGATGTGTGGGGCATAGACTTTATGGGACCATTCCCTAAGTCATACGGTTTCGAATATATCTTAGTGGCAGTCGATTACGTGTCTAAATGGGTAGAAGCCGAAGCCACAAGGACTAATGACCACAAAGTAGTTTGCCAATTCGTTAAACGTAATATATTTTCTCGTCATGGAATTCCTAGAGCCATAATTAGTGACGGGGGTTCTCATTTCAAAAATATATACTTTAGCAAACTACTTAAGCATTATGGAGTAACACACAAGATAGTCACCCCATATCACCCACAAACTAGTGGACAAGTAGAGGTATCTAACAGGGAGGTTAAGCGTATATTAGAAAAAACAGTACGACCCGATAGGAAAGATTGGTCAATACGATTAGATGATGACTTTGGGCATATCGTACGGCGTACAAAACACCTATTGGCATGTCTCCCTATAAGCTAGTTTATGGGAAATTATGTCATCTTCCGGTTGAGTTAGAGCACCGAGCCTTATGGGCCATTAAAAATGCAAACCTTAACTTTACAGCTGCCGGTATAAATCGAAAACACCAACTGAACGAATTAGAAGAAATTCGCAAGGAAGCTTATGAAAGTTCTAAAATATATAAAGAAAAAACAAAAGCTTTCCACGATCGAATAATTAAACGAAAGGTGTTTAATAAAGGTGACAAAGTTTGGCTATTCAACGCACGCCTGCAGCTCTTTCCAGGCAAATTAAAAAGTAAGTGGACAGGCCCATACACAGTAACTAACGTCTACCCCTATGGTGCGGTTGAAATAATAGATCAAAAAGGCGGTGATCCGTTTAAAGTAAACGGACACAGATTAAAATTATTTGTACAGTGGGCTGACAATGAAATTATATCATCTGAGACAATGGTCTTGGAAGATATCACTTAAATATTAAAGAGTTCCAAAATGTCTGGCTGAAGACATTAAACTTTGCGCTTTCTGGAAGGCAATCCGGCGAACTTTGTGGGTGTGTTCCATAGAAACCCTCACGAGACTATAACTCGTCCACTCAGGCTACTGAGGGGTTTAAAGGCTTGTTGCACATGCTAAGTGCAATCGTTTTCACCACAAAAGTGTGTTTTAATTTTTGCAGATTAAAATTTTTTATTACGCCTTAGTTTGTTGCTCTTTAAAATTAGTTAGTCAAACAATAGTTCATCCTATATTACTGTGGTACATATTGCAACCAACTAAGTTGGGGAAAAAATTATTCCTTAAGAAGATACAAATCCCGAGCCGAAGGGAGACGAAAATTTGGACAGATAGAGGACAAAATTCGGTACGTTGTACGACAATTCGTTAGTTTTTGGGGGGACCAAACACTACAAACAGCACACACAAAAATCGCCTGGCAGCAGAGCAGCGCACCGGCCAGCGCAGGCCTGCGCCCCGCGCTGTGCCCCAAGCGCACCGGCCAGCGCAGGGGTGCGCCTGCATCTGCGCCTCGATGCATTCCAGCGGTTTTTAACCCTTTTTCACCCCATTTCTTTCATTTCCTCTCTAAGCACTCCGAATTTTAGCCCCCTGTTTGCTCCCTAATCTTCAACGAACGTGCATTTTTGGCTAGATCACTCATCTCCTTCATCAAACTCATCAATGTAAGTGTATATTCTACTATTATTCTTCCATTTAAGAAAGACTTACTACTTGAGTTCATACCAAGTTAAACCCTAATTGCAAGATGTTGAAGATGAATATGTTTCAGAGGTTTTCTTTGTCATTAGTTGTGTGCAACATGCTAGAATATACACATTTCATGCCTTTCTAGTTAATTTCTAAATATAGGGTTTTCATGAATTTCTCACTTTGACATGTTTAGAAATTCTATATTAAGTGTTAATTTCTAGTTTAGATGCACTATTCTATGCTAAAATTAGGATGGACATGTCACTCCATTACAATTTCTTGATTCGTGCTTTTAATCGCCTCATTTGTCGCTCATAATCATGCACGTCACGACATGAACAACTCTTGCCATGCTACGTTACATTCATCGCTCATGCACATGCACCAAATTCATGGAGAATGGTCATTGCATTAAATTCATTGCACCTTTGTCGGATACGTTGCACTTGACATTTATGTATTTCTCACCGGATTCTTCGAACTCCACCGAGATTAACATGCTTGTGTGCTATTGTGTGCATTTAATTATGCTAATTTCCGTTTCTCTTTGCTATATGTGCATAGATGTCACAACAATTCACATGGAACTCTCATCGACGTATCACTCGCACTCCACGAATGCGTGTGCATACCCCTATCCCGATCAATATCGAGTATCCTTCACCACCACCCTCACCACCGGTTTCTGAACCACCCACACACTTTTTCATAGAAAAGACTCTTAAAGAATCGGATTTTAAACACTTTGGGATTATCGAGAGTTTTGATCGCATTGGGTGGTCGGGGGCTTTGCAAATCGAAACCCCGTATGTTCATGAAACTGAAATCTATGAATGGATGACAACTCTGATCCGAAGAGAGGGGGCTGTAGAACACGACTTTGAATTACGGGGACGTATTAATGGGAAAGAGGTTGTAGTCTCTAGGAAAGAATTGTGTGATTATTTTGATTTCGATACTGACATCCCGGTAGCAAGGGAATTTTGGACGGAACAAGACTTATCTAGTGGGGTGTTGAGACATTCAGAGGGATGGGCTAAAAAGCTAACCGAGGTTTTCAATCTTACGATCGAACAAGCAAGGGTCTATTCCAAGTACTATCGGGGTGATCTTCGCCCTTGGGCCAAAGTCTTTTAGAAGCTTATTGTTTTCAATATCCTGCCGAGATCCGCTAATACCACTGCCGTTCGAACCCGAAGGGTCATCCTTATTCATGCTTTGCTCACGGGTAAACCGGCCATCTTCCTTGCTTACATCATGATGCAGAATATTTGGGAAGCGACCCTCGTAAAACCACACATGGAAATACCTTACGGTCGTATGCTTAGCGAATTGTTTATCAATATGGGAGTCATATCGGAAGGGGCCAGCCCACGGCTATTAGGACCCAATGATGTTTGGTTTACACGACATACCATGGCGGGCTTACAATTTGAGCAAGTTTCGGGCACCTTTTTGATTAGGGACCCCGCGCACGGTACGGTTTCAATCATCCATGCGAGCCGATCTTTTTATCGATATGACCAAACTCTAGACAAAGGTAAAGCAAGAATAGGTGAGATGAAGTTTGAGAAGGATGAGGTAAAGTTTGTAAAAGCTGAGGTGAAGTTTGAGAAGGGAGGTTCATCACAAGCACACTTGTCAGATAACGATGTTTTGGAAGCACGACTTACCGCCATCAAGAATGCGGTGGAGGGACTACTGGCAGCAAACAGAGCAGTCCTTTTGGAGGTTGACAAGATCAAACATGATGTCAATGTTCACGGAATCTCGGTGGGAGCTCACTCCCGTTGGCTCGCTAGCCTCCAATCGAGGGTAGAGGAGCTCGAACGGGCTGTCGGCCGCCGCAGTTCCCACACCGTCTCCACCCACACATCTCAGCTGACGTCTCCTGATGAATACTGATTCCCTGATTCCATGCAATTCCCTCTAAAATACTATGGTCCTTGAACTTTGAAACAATTGGTACTCGGTTTTGTAAATGGCCTTAGGCCATAACAAATATGCGTGGTGTTCGTGTTGGCACCGTAGACTTTTTAAATCTCGTAACAATTGCATGCTATGCTTAGTGAACATTTTACCTGCACTATCTCTGTTACCTACATATTACCCTGCTCATATAACGATTTTTAGCCTCCGTAGTGTCGGGGACGACACAATCTTTAAAGTTGGGGAAGGGGAAACACATAAATGTGTTAAGAAGTGTAGGATAAATGCTTGTAAACCATATTTTTTTTCCAAAACACGTAAATTATCAACTCAAGCATGCACCCGACCAACTGAAAAAACGAAAATTTTTTGAACCGAACAGGCCCCCCAAGCGCAGCCGCCGGCGCAGGCCTGCGCCTGCCCGATTTTCACCATTTTAAATAGAATTTTTTTTTTTGCAAAACCCTACAAGAGCACCCTTTGCGCCCCCCTTACGGTTCCTTCACCTCCTCCACATATTCTCACCTAAAAAAACTCATTTTTTCCCACAAAAATCACTAAAAATCAAGCTAGTGATTGACATTACTCAAGAAGTAGCAAGGAACTTGAGTTTGCAACTTAAGTTGGGGAAGGTGAAGTCAAGCTAGGAATCATCCACCACCACTTTAGATTCAACTTCTCTTTCATTCTTCATCAAGAACAAGGTACAAAAAGCTCCACCATTCTTGAACAATTAAGCTTTAATGGAGTTTGATGTTGAATTTTGACTTTTAGATTGACTTTTTGCATGACCACTTACACATGATAATTCTAAGTGCTTCATAGTATAAGATAGAGTAGTAAGTGAAATTATGAGCGCGATTAAGAAAAAAGGCATGCTAGTCAATTTCCGAAAAGTTTGTTGTTATTTGGTGCAATTTGCTTAATTTATTAGATGTGACAAAGTGGTTAAATTGATATGAGTAAATTATGCATCCTTGTGTTACATACGATATGATTATTGCACAAACTATCAGTTATGGTTCTTTGTTGTGAAAATAGAACGAATTAAGAAATTTATAATTACATATATATACTTAAGTTGTCGTAATTGCATATGTCTCGCCGGACTAGACAACGAGTGGGAGAAGGCGCCAGTTCCTCTACCCAACCGAGGGTAGAATGGAACCCGGACTTTAATCTATCACAGCATCCGGCAAATATTCGACGACAGTTGTTCATGACAAAGAAATTCTCAGGCAAAGTCTTGGTCGAAAAGAGAGTAAAGAAAGACGAGTTCGAGAATTATGGGGTAGTGAGATGCTTCGACCGGTTAGGATGAGAGGCAGTATTGGATTTAGGAGGGGAGCACATTTATCATGATGAGGTTGTGGAGTGGATGTCCACACTGAGACGCGAAGAAGGACGATTCAGAGGCGACTTCACATTAATAGGTCGTGTAAATGGGCATGAATTTCTGATGAACGCACAAGCGTTACGAGAAGTTTTTGGGGTTGACATTGGTGTTAGACGGAGCACGGAATTTCAACTATGAGTACAAAACAGACGCACAACTAGCATTCACTGATAGAACTTCCGAGGGTGAATGGACTACGCAGTTGGCAGAAATACTGAAGATCGATTATAATGCCGCGGCTGGATATACGGCGTATGCTAGGCGTGACCTTAGCCCCATGGCAAAGGTATTACACAAGATTGTTACCAACAACGTGTTGCCAAGAGACAGTGATCTGACAAAAATTCGGCACAAGGAGGTAACTATCCTTTATGCACTAATGACAGGAGAGCCGAGCCTTTCTTTTGCTTGGATTGTGATGAATGACCTGTGGTCGATGTACGACACGAGGGAGAGGAAAATAATCCCTCATGGATGGCTTTTATCAGAGTTTCTGAGGGCTCAGGCAACAATTTCTCCCATATCTGTTCCGAGGGGAGTCTCTGGCGCCGTCATTACAGCGGCTATGATACAAAGCATCACTCTGCGCCAAACGGATCAAGGATTTGAGATCTTTGACTCAGACACGGGAAAGACACATCGAGAGCTATATGGTATAGAGGAGGCAGAGGCTTACCATCAACATCAAGCTGAAAGAATACATGCAGCGGGGGGAGCTAATGATATGTCCCAGGTCATTGCGCGGTTGGACGCGATGAACTTACGGTTGGGTACTTTTCAAGAGGACGTGGTTGGGAGGATGGACGAGTTTCAGCATGAGTTAGAAACCCAGACTAGCCGAATCGACGAAATCTACACCGGTGTGCGCGCTTCATCATTTCAGAACGCCTATTACAACCAGCAGCACTGGGCGTACACCGATGCAGTGAGAGATCACATGAATTACAATGCTGGGTTACCACATCAACCATACGAGGATTATCAGTGGCAGAATTTCGAAAGGCTGAACATTGAGGATCGAACTCCTCAATACTTCCCAGCCTATGGTCGAGTCCCCACCACGACACGCGGAGAGAGCGTGGTGCACCCTGCAAACACGTACCCACCTGCACCTCTTATGCAAGAAGACCGAAACCCCTTCGGGGAATTCTTTGCCGGTATCTTTGGACCGCCACCACCACCGCAGTAGTCAGGTTCTTCCGTTCCTCTCTTTAAGTAGGATGAATTACTGTTTTTATGGTTTATTATTTTTGGTGTTTGTTTTGCATGCATTACGTTGATTGAATAAATGTGTTTCTTTTTAAGAAGATTATGTGAAAAGCGAGCCGTAAAAGATCCGATCAATTAACCCGATAAATTTTTATTGTTGAGCTTGCAACTTAAATATGATGATGTTAGCTAGGTCGGTTTCAAGCAAAAAGACGTAATTATATGAGTTTAAATATAACACAAAGAGTCATAGATGCTAAAACCAAGGAAGTGAACCGAGTTTGAAGTAGGATATATTGGGTTGTAGCGAGTGATAATTAACAAGGATTCCAATAGCCGCTAATTATTCATGCAATAAGGGGGAGGAAGCGAACACGAATAAAGCCTCAATTCAAGTGTGGCCTAGTTGATTCAGGAAATTAAGTCTGAAGGGTACCATCATGCCTAGTCCCCTAAGGCCGACTGGTCTGGGAGCGGCTGACCCAAATCCTGTTACACGGATCATCTAGAAAGCCATGTTAAACTTGAGCGAAAAAATAGAAACATTGCATGAAGAAAGATTAGAACGAAAAGAAAAGAAAAACCAGTATTTATACTCATGCATCGAGGAAAAAGATGGTCCAGTGACCCACGTGAATTCAATTCTGTAACCTTGAGCTAAAAGGATAATAGTGGTGAGGAATTTTTGAGCAACCATTCTGAAAAACATCACGATATATCTGAAATAAATTCTGTTCGTGTCTTCGAGTTTTATCACGTCTATGAAGGCTAGTGCTTGTTTAAACGAGTCAATTATGTTTTGCACGCTTGATAAACCCGATGTTTTAAAAGTCTGATTTTCGTTGCTTGCTTGGGACGATCAAAATTAAGTTGGGGAAGTTTGATCGGGTTATAATTTATCATGTTTATTAAACCCAAAAGAGTTGTTTTTAGTACGAAAGTGTCAAAGAATATGCCGCTATTGAATAAATTCTGTGCTTGTGCAGGTAAACAAAATCCGGTTTAAAATGGCGTAAAAAGGACAAAAACTCAGAGCCAGGCGCAGAGAGGGGCGCAGCCCTGCGCCCAGACCAAGGGTTCAGCAGAACAAATTAATTCACAAAATACGGATTTTTACAGACCAGCGCAGGGGGGGGGGGGGGCGCAGGCCTGCGCCCAGCCCATTAAAATAATAGACGGCCGTTTTTAGGGTTTTTCCAGCTTTTCCTATAAATACAAAGTCATATTTCAGAAGAAAGCATCGTTTTTTGGAGGAGAAGGCTAAGGAAAAGGACCCTGTTTGAGCGATCACACGTACGAAGAGCACACGAGTCAAGCCACGAAGATGGACACACAACTCTTGAGCATTGCACCAACAATGTCCGGCTAGTCTCATCATAATCATTCTCGGAGGAAGCACATCGCTAAGTTTTATTTTATGAACGATTACTTTAAGTTTGCATGGTTTTTATTATTTATATTTTGATTGTAAACGAATGATTATTATTTTGTTGTTGCGTTTCGCAAGATAGTTCGTACACATTTTATTATTCGTGCCGAGTTAATTGTTTAATTAAGACGAGTAATCAAACGTGTCACGCGCTATGCCCAAGATCACGAAACGATTTTAATAATAATTATAACAAAGATTATGTCTATGTAATCTTCAAATCGTTTTTATAAATTAAATGCAAAGCGAGGTGTGGAATCCGGGAATGGTTATTCTCGTACTTTATTCAATCAAACAGTTTTCTTAAGTTTTATTTTCACAAATTTCGCAAGTAATTAGTTTTATAAATCAAGCAATCACTTTTTACAAACCAATCAATCTCTTAAAATTAATTATTTTACAACGCTAGTCGCTCAAATACGTGTAATTAACCTCTCGCTCTCTGTGGATACGATCCCTACTTACCCTAGCTTCTAAGGTATTTAGTGGTATTTTTGACGGGTTGACGACACTCGCATCAGTCCTCGGTCTGCTCCTTCGGCCTGCTGCTGGTGGGGTGATCATAGGGATTAGTTCAGGAAACTCCTCTCTTCTAGACGGTGCCATTGTCTGAATTTGTTTTTATATTAGAATGCTTTAACTTCATATTCTAGGTTAGTAATTTCTATAGTCAAATTGAGCATTATATACTTGATCACAATAGTTATATTAACTAGAATTTTTATTTTACAATCGTTTATTTCTCATATAGTGAATTTCTTATTCATAGAAAAGTAAATAACACTTCTATGGTCTTATATTGGGAGATGATCATCCGTTAGGTCCAGGGGGTGGCGGCTGATATCTTATTGGTTGTTATCCATACAACATCATCCTTAGGTGTGCATTATCTATCTCTAAAGCATTTGTCCTTGCTCGTTCTGCCTGTAATTGTTGTCTAAATTCTTGTAGCTCGTGCCTGAGAATGATTATCTCTTCGTGTGAATGATCATTCTCTTCAAGTAAGGCATCTATTTGCTCTGTCATATGTTCCACCATTGCCTCAAGATCCTGAATTTGCACACATCTCATAGCTATTTCTTCCACCATTGAATTGAATTCCGGTAGGCTCAAAGTTCTAGTTTCGATGGTTGTTTCGTCATCTGTTAGTCCCGCTTCTCGTTCAGGTTGTTGGAAGTTCATAGGATGTTCCTCGTCATCTTCTTCAATCTCTATTTCGACTTCCACGAAATGGGCGTCTTGCATAAGATTATTGAGGTTTTCTTCTTTGTTTCCTTTTGGGGCATCTTCTTCAGGATTCTCTTCAGGGTTTTCTTCTGGTTCTTCTTTTGGGTCTTCTTCAGGATCTTCCTCCATATTTTTCCGGATCTTCTTCTGGATCTTCCTCCGGATCTTCTTCTGGATCTTCCTCCGGGTCATCCTCCAGATCTTCCTCCATAGGCGTATTATTATTTATGGGGTCTCATAACGGTTGCGGTTCTTGAAAGTTATCAGGCGTTTCTTCCACCCACCCAGCATTTGATGTTTCTCCTTTAGACGAATCCTTACCATTTGCCATCTGTAATATTAATATTTTTATCTTTGTTTAAAATCGTAAAAATACTTATTTATTTATTATTACAATTTTTTTCGCGCAATTTACCTTAAAAAATAACATTTTTTGACCCATTAACGGTCGAGAATATAGCCGTTCAACGGCTATATTTCTTCCCCTTCTTCTATAAATTCATCACAATCTTACCACTTCTTTACACTATCTCTAAATTTTCTCTATTCCAACATTACAATTACTTTCTCCCATAATTTCTAAGATGGTTAAACTTATTCCTTTCTTTGCAATCATACTCATCCCGGTGATGATCTATTTGCATTCACTTCTTGAATCTGAAGAGCGACCTCCATTTTATTTTCTTGCTACCATCATTATGGTACTACTTCCCATATTGGAGTGGTACTGACTTTAATACTGTAATAGTTATGTAATGTAATAATGCCATGAAACTATTTTGTGGCGAATTTATTATTAAAGTTTTCTATTTCCTATCGTATGTTTGTTTCAGAAGTTTAAGTTTAGGCTCTAATTTAGATACCTAATTCTCTGATACCACATGTGACACCCCTCAGTTTCCATACTATAAAAATACCTTCTATAGCATGGTATGTGGGGCGGAGTCAAATTCATCGTACAATGGATCGACTCGTGGTGAAAGAACATAACAACTATTATTCTCTAACAATGTTTTAGTACAACTTATTCAATGGAAATACATGATACATAATTCAGGAATTAAAACATAGACACATTAATCATAAATTTTCTCTTTTTCCTTGCCATTAGAGGTTCCTTCCTCAGTACCTAAGCATAAAAATGTAAGGGTGAGCGACAACGCCCAGCAAGTACTAATCACCTGGGGTGGAATAATGTGTTTAAAAAATAATTTATAACTGGCAAGAAAATGTCTAAAAATAACATTTTTGTAAAAATATATTTTCCGTAAAAATAATACAGCGGTCTGCAACGAAAAGCTGTGAAGAAACCATGATACAATGGATATTGATTTCTTCATTTCATACCAGAGTTAAATGGGTATGTTTGTGAATGAAATTAAATACTATTATTTTCATAAAAGTTTTCCATCTTTTATCGTTATAAAATTTACTGGTATATTATTACTCGAATAAATCACAGAGAAGTATCATTCGTGCCATCTCAAAAGGCTTCGCCATTTTGGCGTCATTATGTTGCCATCTCAAAAGGCTATATCATTTTTATAATATTACCAGTATCATTACATTGAAATTCACGAAGTCATACCAACAACTATTATGCATATTCTAAAAAATATGTAACTTTAAATTTATTGAGAACGTCACAATTCCAATATCATAAGAATTGCTGAACCATAATATAAATCATATAAACATCACAGAGTCAAATATAATGATTCAGCATCATGAATAGAATAATAGGCTCAAAGTAGAAGTGATTGGAAACTTACAGTAGTCCAGAAACGGTTATAAGAATTTCATAAGAAAGATGTAGAAAATTACTCAAAATATGACTCTTTGTTTAATAGTGAAATTTATGAGTATTGGTACTGTAGGTCCCAAAAGGTTTCCCTTAGTTTATTGTTCCAAGCTGTAGAGGGGGGGGGGGGGTGAATACAGCTAATTAAAACCTCATCACTCTTTTCTCAATGTTTGTGTATATTATTAACAAGTGTTAACTACAAACAAGCTTGACTGCGGAAGGGTTCAAGCTGAGATGACAGATACAACAGATGTTCAACTAGTCTAGGACACACTCAGACTAGATACAATGAATACACTCACTTAGATGAACTCATTATTTTACAAGACACAGATGGACAGCTTGAATAAGAGCAGCTGGGACAAACGTTACTGTTTTATTCAAGCAGACTTGCATGCATGAAAAACACACTTCAATGCACGATCTGAATTTCTCACTCTTGGTTTTCTCACATTCCTTAGAAGCTTCCTTTTATACTCTCACTAAGAATCTCAGTGAAGCTTCCTCATTGGACAAGGAGATAGTGGGATGTCTTTCCAAAAAGACAAAACAACTTTTCTGCACATTCTGATAAAGCAGACTTGTCTTCATGTGGTAGAATCTTTGTCTTTTCCTTTTTGTCTCTGTTGCAGAAGGGTTTAACCAAAAGAGGAATGTCGACTTTGAATCTTTCTTCTTTTTTTAAGGCCATTTTGATATAAGAAATGGTATGTCACCCATTTCAAATATCCACTTTGTCTTCATGTAACTGTACAGTGTAGGCAGCTTTTGCATCTTCTGTTTCCCACTTTGTCTTCGATTTTGTAAACTGATCTTTTAGTCCAAAACAATACATGGGGACTTGGAAACATATTCCATAAAGTGTTTAGCCTGTTCACAAAGAACAGGTTCTGTTCATAAAGAACAGAACACTTAGAATTTGTCCAAGCTGCTTAGCAGGCGTAGACAGTTTATGTCCAGCGTGTTCAACAAAATGAACAGCTTGGGCAATCTGCCTTAGTTGCAACAAATGCAACAGGGTAAACAGCTTTGACTTATATTGCAAATCACTTTTCAGGTATCAATAAGGCATTAACATGCCTTAAATTATACCTTTGAGTGCATCAAACAGGTTTAATTAAAAATCTCCCCCTAAGATGTAGAGCAGGTTTGACTGAGGCCTTTTTGTGCCTAACAATCTCCCCCTGTTTGCAATAATCAGTCTAAGCTGATTTTATCAATAATCACTATATATTTTTACAATACACTTCGCTGAAATAAAATAACAACATTTGAGTAAAGTGAAGGATCAGTTTATATATACTGATTTTGATTACAAAAACAACACATGTTCTTACAAGAGTACAACTAATGTACTAATGTATATTACAACTAATGTAAAGTAAAAGTTACAACAAATGCAACAAAGTACAACTAATGTACATAAAAATTCAACATGTTGGACTGTTGATGATGGGAGCAAGTAATGGCAAGCCTGTCCAACTGATGGACAGCTTCCATCTCTATCTACTCAACAGCAGATGGACCTCCAAGCTGTGGTGGCACTCCTTCTTCGAACATTTCCTCAAGCTGTTCCCTGGCTTCATCCATTTCCTCCATTTCAACTCTTAGGAACATGAAGCTGGGATGTTGAAGCTCTCCTCTCTCATAAAAACACTTGAGCTGTTCCCAGATAGCTGCTCTCCATTTTACAGATTGCTTAAAGGAGTTTGTAAGTCTAAAAGAAATGAGTTGTTCAAGACCAACCTTGTGCAAATCTGATGCTCTCTGGAAACACTTTTTCTTTGATAGGAGATCTACAAAAAATACTCCCAGCTCAGGTTCTTCAATCAGCTTGTCATCCTCATGTTCCACTCCCCTGGGCAGGCTGTGATCTACTCCTTTGATTTCAACGGCTATATCACCTTGATCAATCATTATTAGGAGTTCTTCCAGCTCAGTATTTTTTCTCCTTCTCTTGGCCTTTATCTTGGGTGCAACCACTGAGGTACCCTTGATTTGTTCTTCTGTGATCAGGCCAAGATCCTTCACTCTTTCCATTAAATTTTTTTACATATGCCCTGATAGTCTTAGCAGTTTTAGACTTAGACTGGCTCAGGGCAACTGCCAATTCTACCCATTCTCTGAATCCCATTTGTGCAACGTCAGTGTGTTCATATGCTTCCACTTCTGGACCTTCAGCAACCATTCTGGTTATCTGTAACTTCCACTGTTGGCCTTTTCTTAAAATGGGAACAGCTTTGACAATTGGTTCCATGGCAAGTCTTATGTTTGCAACATCAAAGAACTTTTTGATTGCGAGGTTGTCAAAGTGTATCTGGGCTCTTGCAGAGCAGGATGCTTGCTTAGACTTGGTCACTGAGACCTGAGCACCCTATTCCTTTTCACCTTCCTTCTCAGTCACTGACTCTCTAGCAGCCTCTAGCAATTTACTTTGGACATCCAAAGAAGGCATTTTAATTTTACTTGCCTCCTAGAATGCAGAGGTCCTTGCAGTTTTGGCAGAGGCTTCTTCTTTCTTTAGTTTTTCAAGGGCTTGGAGCTGTTCTTCTTTGTATTCATAATAAGTCTCCATTAGAGACACCCATTTCTTTAGCTCTGGCCTTGTCAAACTTCAGTTGAGCAGCTTTAAGGTAGCCAGGGTCTACAGATGCTTTCTTCTTCCCTTTAGCTGTTGTTGATGGAACAGCTTCAGGTTCCTCTTCCTCTTCTTCTTTTTCTTCTTCCAGTATCAGATGTCTCCTTCTGCCTGACCTATCCCCAGGAATGGATTCCTCCCCCTTAGATGGTGCAGGGTTTGGAGATCCAGCCTGAGTAGGCTAAGCAGCTTCAGTTGGATGGGAGACATCCTCAGTGGGACCTGTAGGACCTGTTTGTGAGGCACCTGCTGCTTGACCAACAGATGCTGATTTCTTCTTAGAAGGAGAAGAAGATTTCTCCCCCTTAGACTTGGTCTTTGAGGCAGATAACTTCTTCCCCTTTGAAGGAGATGACACATAGCCTTCAACATGTGGTCTGCCTGGAGAAACAAATTCAGCAGGCATAGCAGCAGTTTTGGCAGCAGGTTTGGGGCCAACCAGGCTATGCACTAAGAAAGCCAAGTTGTCCTTAACCTCTGCAAGTTGGGTAAGGCAGGTCTGAAGAGAGGTAGTTTGATAAGCAGCAATAGAGGACAGCTTAGAGAGGGCTTCCCTGTCAGAAGCTGTGAACAACAAACTTTGAAGCTGTGCAAGATGTAGTTCAAGAGAGTCTTGCACATCATCAAGGTTTGATGACACAGAATTATATAGAGAGACTATTAGAGTGTTTAAGCTGGCCAATGTAGAAGGAAGGGTAGTTGTGCAAGTGTTTAGGAGAGTGGACAGCTGTTGGGAAACAGCTGCCATGGAGGACACAGAGTCCTGTTGAGTGGAAAGAATAGAGGAGAGGTAGTGGAGATAGTTTGTAGTTGTGCAGTGCGTGCAAGCAGCTGTGAGGATTGATCAGTTTGAGGAGGAGGGGTTAGAAAGGAATTCTTGAACAAATCAAAGAATCCTTTAAGCTGTGCAGACACAGAGTCTGAGATGATGGTTGGTAGAGAGCTCGTGGAGTTTTCCAAAGAACCAACTTTGTTGGTCAACAATGATAGCTGATCCTTCAAAGGAAGATCTTTGGGGAATGGGGGAGTATGTGTGGATTGTTTGGATTGTGTAGAGGGTGAAGAATGAGAATTGGATGAGGATGAGGCAGGTGTTTGAGGATTTGTTGGGGAAGGCAGGGAGACTTTGGAGAGAAGTTCCATAGCCTGAGCATAAGTGAGGTGGCCCAGCTTGGAAGGGTCAATGGATCCTTCAGCAGTGGCTATATCTGCTTCATCAGGAGAAGGGGTAGGAGATTGTGGCCTTTCAGATGCTGCTTGTGTTGCAACACCTTCATCAAAACCTTGAGTGGTTCCCTCAGTATTACCTTGGTTTGGAGGCACCTCATCATGGGGAGATGGGATGTGCATTTCAACATCAGCAGTGGTGAAACCTGCTGATGGAGTTTGCATTTGAGGGGCAGCTTCACCAGAGGGATGGTCTGCTCCCTGTGGTTCATCAGCTTGGGAGGTTGGTCCTTCAGCAGCTGTTGGGTGTACAGCAGTTGCATCACTAGGAGCAGAAGTTTGAGGCTGATCTGCTGGATGGTCTATTCCAGCAGGTTTGGCACCCCGTGCAGACTCAGGTTGTGTTAGAGAAGTATGAGGTGGAGACTATGTGGAATCAGTGTGGAGTGGAGTGGACTCCTGTCTTTCAATACCCTCAGCCTGTTGGAAGGCTAAGATAGTTGAGGTGGTAGTCTCCTTATGTACAACTGGTTCCTGTTGGGAGGAACCAGAGGGTCTAGGCTGACTTTGGGTGGACTCAGGTTGGAGTGAAGCCTACTCCAATGATGTTGGACCTTCTCCCAAAATAGGAGAGGCAGCATGGGTTGCTTCTTTTTCAACTGACTCCTGTTGAGAGGAGTCAGAGGGGCTAGTTTAGGTAGGTGGTTTCTTCCTGGCTAAGGATTTTCTCCTTGAGTACTGTGACATTGTGGGGGATTGAGGAGAAGTAGCAGGGAGTTGTGTTTGGACTCGTGGTGAGACTGGGTCAGGAATAGGGGGTTAACCTGTTCCATGGTCTCAAGTGACACAAAGACACCAGCCACAAAGGCTTCAGGTTCAATAGATGAACCAGGGTGAGAAGTCTGCTCCCCCTCAGCCACTGAGGCTGAAGGGGCAGACTTTGACTTAGCTGTTTTAGCCTTCTTACGGACAGGCTCAACTTGAGTCGATTCCAGGACCCTTTTGACAACTTTGGGCCTGAATTTGGATTTTCCTTTGGGAGCAATCACTGGATCCACCCTCACAGTAGAGGGTCCTTCCACAATGCCAAGCAACCTCCTCATTGGTGTAGAGAGAGGAGGTTCATCGGGAAGAACTGGAGTGTAGAAAACTCTATTTCCAATTACTGGGAATGCAGCAGTAAGTAAGAGGGGCTGAGAGTTGTAGAGATGCTCACCACAAACATGCTTGAATATGAGGCTCAGAATCCTTGGATATCTGACAGCAGCTGGACGTGTTTCCTGCTATACTAGGTTCCTCAAATTCACGAAAATCCAAGGAGCCGTGTTCACTGTAGTCCCATCCACAAGCTGTAGGACTATTGGGATTTCATCACGGCTGAGCTGGTTAAAAGAACCAACTTTGCTGCTGAAGCACATCACCACAGAGGAGAATAGAAAGCTGTAAGTTGGTGATAGATCCCTTCTGAACAGAGTGGCCCCAACTTTGGGTTCTGCTACACCACAGAAACGTAGCAGATTTCCCATCAGATCATTCTTAGGCTGTGGCTAGTCATATGTTTCAGCCACAGGAAGATGAAGGACTTCCCTGATGAGATCAGTAGTTACCTCAATGGTTTGAGTCCCATTGAGAATGGTTCCCCTGATGATTTTGGTCACTGGATCATAAGCACAAGTGTATCAAAACTCATACACCATCTCCTGGTACAGGACACCAGGAGATGCAGTCATAGCATAGTGTAGGTGGTGAACCTTCAGAAACTCCATCATGTTTTCATAACCCTTCCCCATGTAGTTTTTGGGAATGGTTAAATTTGCAATATAGTTTGTGGGTTTCAGGGTCAGCATCGTGGTAACAGAGGGGTGTTTCTCAACGTCCTTACCAACGAATACTGGAAGCAAAGGGTTATTTTTGTGAGCCATTTTTGGAGTAGTGGAAAGACGAGTACTGGACACTTAGTCGATTTAGGGTTCTTTGGGTAGTTATGGTAGAAGTAGACGAAGAAGAAGATGAAACAGTAGAGGAGGTATTTATAGGATTCGAATGTGAGTGGGTAGGAGAGAGAAAGGTTTGGGCGGTTGATTGAAATGTTCTTTAACGGAAAACGGAACGGTTGTCCATGTCAGAACGGTTGTCAGACCACCTGAACCTTTTTAGTCACTAACACACGTTAACACACATTATCCATAGGTAATTTGTGAAGACCTCCCCTTACGGAGTTACGGGGCAGTCCTCACTAGTCTAGGTCCCACATCATGCAATACGATATCAATCATACTAAGATAGGGTAATTAAGTTGCGGAATTATAAATTACAAATACAAACATATTAGAATTTAAGTTTAATATAGATTACAATTTTCAAATTAAACTTATAAAGGGTACCATCTAATCTAATACATTACATCATAAAGTCATATCAAGTCTACCCAAAACCACCACAATTGTCATCTTCCAATCAGTACCGAAGGGTTCGTTGAGTAGTGGTCTATGAAAGCTTCAAAACTTGGATCTTGAATGACCTAAGAACTAGGTCCAGCAGGTGACTTTCCTTTATCTCTTCCTGTAAAAATTATCAAGTAGCAACTGTAAGCAAAGCTTAGTGAGTATATAGATTTTCAAATTAACATGCATAGTCAGGCGGATCACTAGTCTAGCGTGATATGTCTTGGCTGCCGCTACAGCCCTCATGATTGAGATAGAGAATTCATAGAATCGGATGATGCTCAGGCCACGCTCACGCTTAAATTGTGGGGATCAGCCACATACTGGGCTAGCTACCAGTAAATCAATATGGCGGAACATCGGAGGTCATTACCAAGTTCATAAAAACTGGTGAAATAGCCAGGTCTAGAACAATAGACCATCAAGGCTAGTCAAGCTGAATAAATCTATCAAGTGTCTGATCAAATAATGAAAGCTTAAATCATAGAAGTCATGATAGCAATAATCATAAAGCAATGTCTGAAGAAGTCTTAAATGCAATATGAAATGATAATGAAATAGCTATCATGATCCACTGGCCAACACCCAACCATAGTGTGCACAGGTCTCAATCCAGCTGATAAAATGAATGTCAAAAAATCTAACATCAACAATATATCTCAACCGGAATTTAAACATGTTCAATCTGAATATCTGTAACTCATAGGTCTGGTCTTTGTCAAACAGATATAAAAATCTGCCACCTGAGTTATCTCAGGATTTTATCTTTATCAATCTGTTCTCTCTCAAATCAAGTCTTTGACCCACTGTCAATCTCTTTAACTCTTTAAATCTATGTTCAGAATTTAACTGAACCTGCCCAACATTTTATCATTTTGCAAGAACGTTAGTTTTAAACTTTAATTGATCTGATTCTGATAACTTATAAACTTTTATGTCCATTTTCATGGACATGTGTGACTTTATATTTATATCGTAATAATTTATTTGAATATAAAAACTAAAGATTTATTGATTTTAAACCTTATAATTCATAATTATGTTTTGACAACAAAATATATAAATGGTCATACATAATACCCATTTTAAATTTATGTGTATATATATATATATATATATATATATATATATATATATATATATATATATATATATATATATATATATATATATATAATTTTTGATCTTTTTGGCTTTCTGTTTACAGCACACACACATGCATAATAACTTTATAATTCATCACACACACACCCATGCATGCATTGAAACACACACATACATTATATATTATTATTTCTATTGAATGCATGAAAGTTTCGGTAGTTAGGATTGAGATTACCGAAACCTTAAGGTTTCGGTATGTCTCGGTGTCCCATTGTGAGTCTTGGTAATTTATGGTTTCGGTACTTCACTTAGGTAGGTTTCGGTACATTACCGAAACCTTAAAGGTTTCGGTATAGGTTTCAGTATATATATGTTTCGGTATCAAGATTTGTACCGAAACCTTCAATGGTTTCGGTAACATAAATGGGTCTCGGTATATACATATGTGGGTCTCGGTATTTTTCAATTGAGTTTCGGTACTGAGACTGGGTCTCGGTACCCATGCAAACACACACAAACACACACCATTACACTTATTATTTCTGTTTTTCTTTCAAATTCAGTAACAAAACTATGATTAAAATGGTGATTGATGTTTCTAATTGATAAAGTTTGAACTCATCTTGAAACTTATTAAAATTCTATAAACCGTAGGTTAAATTTTGAACCTAAAGAACACATAAACATAAAAATTACCTGAATCTTTGTAGAATATTGTAACGTGATGCTTGTTTGTTGGTAATCTCGGTTTAATTCTTGATTTCTTGTTGCAAATAGATGGATTTAGAAGGAGGAGACGAAGATGAAGATGAGAACCGTAGGGAACGAAGAGAGAGAGCAGAAGGCTTGTGTTTGGTGATGAGGAAATGAACAGATAACCTTATTTTGGGTGTGTATATATATATATATATATATATATATATATATATATATATATATATATATATATATATATATATTTTCTTAAAAATTCTCATTTTGAGCAATAAACTTTTGTTTATCTCTTTCCTTTAATATTTGAACTTTATAATAACACATAATATATAATTTAACTTAATTTTATATTTCTCATTACTTTTAAATAAATTACATAACGGTTCAAGTTCTAATATTTTATTTGTGTGCCACAATTATAATTCGTATCAAATATGTTGCTATAATTTATAATATTTAATTTAATTAAATAATTTCATTACTTAATTAAATTACAATACAAATAATGTAAATAAAATTACATTATTAGGTCAAATACGTAAAATAAAAGTTCAATTAAAACTAGGTTGTTACAGAATGGGCTCCACCACGCACAAACTTCGTCCCCGAAGTTAGCTATGTTCGAACAGACTTGGATATGTAGCTTTCATTACATCTCTTGATTCCCAAGACTGATGCGAACCCTTGTGGTGTTTCCACTGGACGAGCACCATCTATATTTCTTTATGTCGAAGCTTTTTGGTCTTCGAGTCCAGAATACTTTCTGGCTCTTCCACCTCTCAAAGCTTCTCATCAATTTGCAGGTTAACATGTGGTATCTGCACTTCTCTTTCATCAGCTAGGCTCTTTCTCAAGTGACTAACATGGAATACAGGATGTATTCCAGATAAGTCCGCTGGCAGTTAAAGACGATAAGATTGATTTCCTATCTTTTCCACAATCTTGAACGGACCGATGAATCTCGGAGCTAGCTTGTTTCTCTTTATAAATCTCACCACATTCTTCATTGGGGACACTTTCAACATCACCCAATCGTTAACTGCAAAGCTTATTGATCTGTGTCGGTTATCATAATACGACTTCTGCCTGTTTTGAGCTTCCAGTATGTTTCTTCTAACAAGTTGAATCTTCTCATGAGTCAACTGTAGAAGGGCAGGACCCGCTATTGGCGATTCACCTGTTTCGCGCCAACAGGTAGGAGTTCTGCACTTTCTTCCGTACAAAGCTTCAAAAGGAGCCATCTTGATCGTTGAATTATAACTGTTATTGTATGAGAATTCGACCAGAGGCAAGTGGTCGTCCCAGTTACCACCCAGATCAAGAACGCAGGCACGAAGCATATCTTCAAGAGTAAGGATAGTACGCTCACTCTGGCCATCTGCACTTGGATGATAAGCAGTACTCATAGAAATCCGAGTACCCATCCCTTCTTGTAGAGCTTGCCAGAATCTAGATGTGAAACGACTATCACGATCAGAAACGATAGACTTTGGCACACCGTGAAGTGAAATAATTTCAGTGATGTACATTTGTGCTAATCTATCGAGAGAATATGTCTCTTTCATCGGTATGAAGTGAGCTGACTTTGTTAAACGATCCACGACCACCCAGATAGAGTCGTGCTATCTCTTGGTTTTCGGCAACTTCGTAATGAAGTCCATTGTTATATGCTCCCACTTCCACTCAGGAACTGGCAGTGGTTGCATATCCCCGAAGGGTTTCTGATGTTCTGCCTTAACCATTTGACAGATTCTGCAGCTTTCAACATATAAACCGATGTCTTTCTTCATTCCTGGCCACCAATAGTCAGCTTTCAGATCGAAGTACATCTTTGAGCTGCCAGGATGAACAGATAACTTGGACTTGTGAGCTTCAGAAAGAAGAGTGCTGCGAATAGAACCATATTTAGGAACCCAGATTCGGTTTCCCTTGAGACAGTGAAGTCCCAAATGATTCAAAGTTAGAAATTGTAGCTGCCCTTTAAGATTTTCATAACTGATATTCTCTTCTTTCAGTGCTTCAGCTTGAGAAACTCGGATGTCTTCTATAAGATCAGAAGAGAATATAACCGGAGTTAGGGCATAGCAGCACTTTTCTGGATAAACTTTTCTACTCAAAGCATCCGCGACAGCATTAGCTTTGCCGGGATGATATAGGATCTCGCAATCATAGTCCTTGATAAGCTCCAACGACCGACGCTGTTTCATATTTAGATCCTTTTGAGTAAAGAGATGTTTGAGACTCTTATGATCGGTGTAAAGCTGACACCGAGTCCCATAGAGATAGTGACGCCAGATCTTCAGAGCAAAGGTAACTGCAGCCAACTCAAGATCATGAGTCGGTGCACTTTTCTCGTAGTCTTTTAATTGCCTTGAAGCGTAAGAAATTACTTTTCCCCTTTGCATAAGAACACATCCTACCTGTACCAGATGCATCACTATAGACAATGAAATCATCATTGCCTTCTAGTAAGGCTAGGATCGGCGCTTGAATAAGCTTCTGTTTCAGATTGTCAAATGCCTCTTGTTGTTTATCAGACCAAACGAAAGGAGTATTCTTTCGTGTTAGCATCGTTAGAGGTACAGCAATCTTCGAGAAGTCCTTTATGAATCGCTGGTAGTAACCAGCCAATCCGAGGAAACTTCTTATTTCTGAGGCATTGCGAGGCGTTTGCCATTTCTGAACGGCCTCGACTTTAGAAGGATCAACAGAAATCCCTTCGCAAGAAACAACATGGCCAAGGAATTGAATCTATAAAAGCAACAAAGCAGAATTTCAAGTTTTGTTCAATCAAAGAACGCTTAAGGAATAGCTCAAGACAATGTAAAGTTATACCTGTCTGAGCCAGAATTCGCACTTAGAAAATTTTGCATAGAGTTTTTCTTTTCTCAGTAACTCTAGCAATTGCCGCAAATGAATAGCATGATCAGCCTCCGTTTTGGAGTAAATCAGAATATCGTCTATGAATACGATAACTGATTTATCCAACATAGGTCTGCACACGCGATTCATGAGATCCATGAACGCCGCTGGTGCATTTGTCAAGCCAAACGACATCACGAGAAATTCGTAATGACCGTATCTTGTACGGAAGGCTGTCTTTGGAACATCCTCTTCTTTAACTTTCAACTGATGATATCCAGAACGAAGATCTATTTTCGAAAAGTAGCTGGCTCCTTGTAGCTGATCAAACAGATCATCGATTCTGGGTAGAGGATACTTGTTCTTTATTGTAACTTTGTTCAACTCCTGATAATCGATGCACATTCGAAAAGTTCCGTCTTTCTTCTTAACGAATAAGACAGGTGCACCCCACGGAGATGAACTCGGTCGGATAAAACCCTTCTCTAACAGCTCTTGCAACTGCTTTGACATTTCCTGCATTTCTGCAGGTGCAAGTCTGTAAGGAGCTTTGGCAATAGGAGCCGCACCAGGAACCAAGTCAATACTGAACTCAACTTGACGTTCCGGTGGCACTCCGGAAATGTCATCAGGAAAAACGTCTGGGAACTCGCAGACAATCAGAATATCAGACAGAGATTTCTTTTCAGAGTTGGATTCAGATAGAGCATAGCACAGATAGGATTCGCGACCCTTAGACACATATTTATGAGCTTTCTCTATAGAAATAAAGCAGTGAGCACCTTTACGCTTCTCGCCCTTGATCTCCAATACTCGGCCGTCTGAGGACTTAATTCTGATGAGTCGGCGGTTGCAGACAATCGTAGCCTCGTTATTCATTAGCCAGTCCATGCCGATGATGACGTCGAACTCTTTCAACGGAATCGGAATAAGGTCGAGGTTGAACACGATGTTATCGACGAGTAGAGTGCAGTTTCGGTATACGGAATCAGCCATAACATAGTTGTTACTGGCTGTCTCAATATCAATCACAACAGGAAGCTTCGATGGAGACTTATATAATCTTTGTGCGAAAGAAGTTGATATGAAGGAACGACTAGCACCGGAATCGAATAGTACTCGAGTAGGAATGGAGTTAAGTAAAAACATACCCGTAACTACATCAGGGGTTTCCTTTGCTTCTTCTGCCGTTATCTGAAACGCACGTGTCCTTGCTGTCGGAGTTGCAGCAGAACTTTTCACTGTAGAACCTCCCGCTGATGATTGCGACTGATATCGTTGTCCGCTGCGACACTGATACATGAAATGTCCTCTTTTTCCGCATTTAGCACATCCACGTTCTTGCTGTGGGCACTCTTCACTGCTATGACCAATTCGGTTACACGCAAAACAAGTAACATCATCTGGGTTACACAGCCCCATGTGTGACTTTCTGCATCGCTTGCAGAATCGTGGCTCGTTTGTCAATGAGTAGGCTTGCGCTTTCGGTTGGGATTGTTGAGATTGCTGGGTCTGAGATTTGTTTGGCCTGAAGAATCTGCCGAATCTCTGCTTCTTCGGAGGAGACGGATTCGTCGGGTTAGTTGTTGGGGTGTAAAGTTGATCACCATACTCTAAGTACCCTCGCTCGATCTGTCTAGCTGCTTCAACCATCTCTAGATAAGACTTATACTTTACCGCGCTCATTGGGTGTCGATATCTCGGATTAAGCCCTCCACGAAATCTATTCATCTTTCTCTCTTCTGTAGCTACCTGATACGAGGAATAACCGCATAGTCGTGAGAATTCGTGTTCGTATTCGTCAACTGTCTTGGTTCCCTGGGTCAGCTGCATTAATTGGACTTCCATTTTGTCTCGCTGATCGACTGGACAGTACTTTGCATTGAACATATCCAAGAATTGTTCCCACTCGAGAGTTTGGATGACTTCTTCTCCGTATATGCTTCTCCGAGTCTTCCACCATGCACGGGAAGCTCCAACAAATAACGCAGACGCATAACTCACTTTCTTCGATTCTAAGCAATCAGAGATTCTGAAAATCTCCTCAGTATGGCTGATCCAATCCATCGCCTGAATTGGATTCACTGTACCCTCAAAGTTAAGGGCACCGCTCGCTTTAAAATCCTTAAACTTGCAGCCTTTTGGCTGAGCAATTTGAGTTTCGGGATTTGAGTTATCAGAATCAGATTCATTAGTCTGGACTTGCTTTTATTTTCTTTTATTCTTTTTATCTTCACGTCTTTTAGCTTCGGCCTCATCTCTGGCCTGAAACTGTTCTTGCATTGTCTTATTTTGTTGTTCAGAATGTTGGGCTAAAAGTTGTTGCATCATTTCAAACATCTGTTGTGGGGTCATGTTGCTGGGAATGTCACCTGGTCCTGATCCTGACATCTTAACTGAAAATTAAAATCATTCAACTATCAGTTTATAGACTTAGATCTATGTACCCTTTTTCCCATCCTAATAGTCTGTACATCCTATCTCAGTTCAAACCACCTAAATGATTGATACATATGTATTGCTTCAGTTTGAGACCAAGTATTACTCACGTAATACTTGATTCACTCAAACTATGGGCTCTGATACCATCCTTTGAAGACCACCCCTTACGGGGCAGTTCTCACTAGTCTAGGTCCCACATCATGCAATACGATATCAATCATACTAAGATAGGGTAATTAAGTTGCGGAATTATAAATTACAAATACAAACATATTAGAATTAAGTTTAATATAGATTACAATTTTCAAATTAAACTTATAAAGGGTACCATCTAATCTAATACATTACATCATAAAATCATATTAAGTCTACCCAAAACCACCACAATTGTCATCTTCCAATCAGTACCGAAGGGTTTGTTGAGTAGTGGTCTATGAAAGCTTCAAAACTTGGATCTTGAATGACCTAAGAACTAGGTCCAGCAGGTGACTTTCCTTTATCTCTTCCTGTAAAAATTATCAAGTAGCAACTGTAAGCAAAGCTTAGTGAGTATATAGATTTTCAAATTAACATGCATAGTCAGGCGGATCATTAGTCTAGCGTGATATGTCTTGGCTGCCGCTACAGCCCTCATGATTGAGATATAGAATTCATAGAATCGGATGATGCTCAGGCCACGCTCACGCTTAAATTGTGGGGATCAGCCACATACTGGGCTAGCTACCAGTAAATCAATATGGCGGAACATCGGAGGTCATTACCAAGTTCATAAGAACTGGTGAAATAGCCAGGTCTAGAACAATAGACCATCAAGGCTAGTCAAGCTGAATAAATCTATGAAGTGTCTGATCAAATAATGAAAGCTTAAATCATAGAAGTCATGATAGCAATAATCATAAAGCAATGTCTGAAGAAGTCTTAAATGCAATATGAAATGATAATCAAATAGCTATCATGATCCACTGGGCAACACCCAACCATGGTGTGCACAGGTCTCAATCCAGCTGATAAAATGAATGTCAATAAATCTAACATCAACAATATATCTCAACCGGAATTTAAACATGTTCAATCTGAATATCTGTAACTCACAGGTCTGGTCTTTGTCAAACAGATATAAAAATCTGCCACCTGAGTTATCTCAGGATTTTATCTTTATCAATCTGTTCTCTGTCAAATCAAGTCTTTGACCCACTGTCAATCTCTTTAACTCGTTAAATCTATGTTCAGAATTTAACTGAACCTGCCCAACATTTTATCATTTTGCAAGAACGTTAGTTTTAAACTTTAATTGATCTGATTCTGATAACTTATAAACTTTTATGTCCATTTTCATGGACATGTGTGACTTTATATTTATATCGTAATATTTTATTTGAATATAAAAACTAAAGATTTATTGATTTTAAACCTTATAATTCATAATTATGTTTTGACAACAAATTATATAAATGGTCATACATAATACCCATTTTAAAATTATGTGTATATATATATATATATATATATATATATATATATATATATATATATATATATATATATATATATATATATATATATATATATATATATATATATATATATATATACACAATTTTTGATCTTTTTGGCTTTCTGTTTACAGCACACACACATGCATAATAACTTTATAATTCATTACACACACACCCATGCATGAATTGAAACACACACATACATTATATATTATTATTTCTATTGAATGCATGAAAGTTTCGGTAGTTAGGATTGAGATTACCGAAACCTTAAGGTTTCGGTATGTCTCGGTGTCCAATTGTGAGTCTTGGTAATTTATGGTTTCGGTACTTCACTTAGGTAGGTTTCGGTATAGGTTTCAGTATATATATGTTTCGGTATCAAGATTTGTACCGAAACCTTCAATGGTTTCGGTAACATAAATGGGTCTCGGTATATACATATGTGGGTTTCGGTATTTTTCAATTGAGTTTCGGTACTGAGACTGGGTCTCGGTACCCATGCAAACACACACAAACACACACCGTTACACTTATTATTTCTGTTTTTCTTTCAAATTCAGTAACAAAACTATGATTAAAATGGTGATTGATGTTTCTAATTGATAAATTTTGAACTCATCTTGAAACTTATTAAAATTCTATAAACCGTAGGTTAAATTTTGAACCTAAAGAACACATAAACATAAAAATTACCTGAATCTTTGTAGAATATTGTAACGTGATGCTTGTTTGTTGGTAATCTCGGTTTAATTCTTGATTTCTTGTTGCAAATAGATGGATTTAGAAGGAGGAGACGAAGATGAAGATGAGAACCGTAGGGAACGAAGAGAGAGAGCAGAAGGCTTGTGTTTGGTGATGAGGAAATGAACAGATAACCTTATTTTGGGTATATATATATATATATATATATATATATATATATATATATATATATATATATATATATATATATATATATATATATATTCTTAAAAATTCTCATTTTGAGCAATAAACTTTTGTTTATCTCTTTCCTTTAATATTTGAACTTTATAATAACACATAATATATAATTTAACTTAATTATATATTTCTCATTACTTTTAAATAAATTACATAACGATTCAAGTTCTAATATTTTATTTGTGTGCCACAATTATAATTCGTATCAAATATGTTGCTATAATTTATAATATTTAATTTAATTAAATAATTTCATTACTTAATTAAATTACAATACAAATAATGTAAATAAAATTACATTATTAGGTCAAATACGTAAAATAAAAGTTCAATTAAAACTAGGTTGTTACATAATTAAGTTAAATAAATACAGAAATTAAGTAACTTAATTTTGAAGAAAGGTAATTAAAACTGATGTTCTAAGTTGTTGGTCAAACCTGTGATGAGCAGGGTTCATAATAAACTGTTCAGTCCTCAAGCTGTTCATTCAACCTGTGCAACTATATAAGAACAGGTTATGTTCAATAGCTGATTAGGATACAAGACAATGTCTTGTATGACAGATTGAGAGAGTGAGCAGGTTGGAGGTTTGATCAACAGAACAGGTTTGAAATGAAAACTGATGTTATCAAACCAGTTATACGCTCAAGCTGTCCAAGCTTTCAGAAATTGTCTAAGGGTAGAACATGCATAGTCTGTTCTGTCTAAGCTGTTCTGAGAAACTTGAGCAGTTTGAAAGATATGATGCCTTAGAGTATTAAGGACACTTAGTCACTTTTATATAACATGCCCAGCTTGCTTACAAGATAATTAAACCTGTTTTCGTCAAAAGGCTTGGTGAAAATGTCTACAAGATGTTCATCTCTGGAAATAAAACTTACATCCACATTACCTTTCTGGATGTGATCCTTGATAAAATGATGTCTGACTTCTATATGCTTTGTTCTGGAATGAAATACTGGATTGTTGGAGATAGCTATAGCACTTGTATTATCACACAGAATAGGAGTCTTCCTATATGCAAGCCCATAGTCTTCAAGCTGATGCTGCATCCATAGAATCTGCCCACAGCAGCTTCCAGCAGCAATATACTCAGCTTCAGCAGTAGAAGTAAAAACTGAGTTCTACTTCTTGCTACACCAACTGATCAACTTGCCACCAAGGAGTTGACATACACCTGTTGTACTTTTTCTGTCAAGCCTGCAGCCTGCAAAATCAAAATCTGAATATCCTGTTAGCTCAAGACTTGAGTCTTTGGGATACCAAAGACCCAAACCTGGTGTACCATTAAGGTATCTGAAGATTCTTTTTACAGCAGCTAGATGTGATTCCTTAGGATCAGCTTGAAACCTAGCACATAAACAGGTAGCAAACATAATATCTGGTCTACTAGCAGTTTAATATAGCAAGCTCCCAATCATGCCTCTGTAAGCTGTTACAGAAACAGCTTTGCCACTGGCATCAGCATCCAACTTTACATTGGTTGCCATTGGGGTTCTGATAGGAGAACTTTGATCAAATTTAAACTTTTTCAAAAGATCTAAAGTGTACTTTCTTTGATTTATAAAAATTCCATTTGAGGTTTGTTAAACCTGTAATCCTAGAAAGAAAGAAAGTTCACCCATCATACTCATTTCATATTTTGATTTCAAGAGTAGTGAAAAATTCTTGCATAACTGCTCATTAGTAGAACCAAATATTATGTCATCCATATAAATTTAAACAAGCATAATATCAGACTTCACCTTCTTTATGAACAATGTGGTATCCACTTTACCTCTGGAATAACCATTGCTCATAAGGAAATCAGTTAGAGTGTCATACCAGGCTCTAGGGGCTTGTTTTAGACCATAGAGGGCTTTGTCCAACTTATAGAATAAACCTGGGTGATGTTCACTTTCAAAACCTGGAGGGTGCTTGACATACACTTCTTCTTGAAGCTTTCCATTCAAAAATGCACTCTTTACATCCATTTGAAATACCTTCATACTCTTGTGGGCAGCGTAGGCTAGAAACAAAAGAATTGCTTCTAACCTGGCCACTGGAGAAAATGTTTCATCATAGTCAATGTCTTCTTCCTGTCTGTAGCCTTGAGCAACCAGTCTTGCCTTATTTCTAATAACATGACATTGCTCATCCATTTTGTTCCTGAAAACCCATTTAGTGCCAATTATTGTTTTACCTTTACGAGCAGGGACCAGCTTCCATACTTTGTTTTTCTCAAACTGATTGAGCTCTTCTTGCGTGGCAGTGATCCAATTGGCATCTTTTAATGCTTCATCCACTTTCTTAGGCTCCATCAGGGACACAAAGCTAGAAAACATACAAAAGTTTCCTGAGCTGTCCCACCTTGTTTGCACCCCTTTGTTGATGTCACCAATTATTTGATCATTGGGGTGACACCTGATCCACTTAGGATCATGCCTCAATGAAGATTCTCCTGTGTCATTTGCATCTTCAACAGGTCCTGTTGAACAGCTTTCAAGATTTTCAGACACAATGTTATCTTGAGCCTGTTCACTTGTTAAACATGACTCTCATAGTTAAACATATCAGCAGAAGGATCTAGGAAAATTAGCATTGATTGGTTCAGGACATGGTGTGGTAATTATGTCAACATACTTATTAACACAGGGTGTATCAACATAGTCATCATCATGTCCATTGTGGTTAACAGGTTCCACTCTGGGTGTGGTGGAAGCTTTTGAGTCCTTTTCTTCATTAATGGAATGCATGAGAGCATCAAAGCTGAACTCTCCTGAAACTGATTCAGGAACAACTTTGGTGGAAGCACTCCTAGACTCCTCAAAGGTGACATTGATAGATTCATCTATCACATTTCTTTTGTAGTTGTATACTCTGTAGGCTTTAGAGATAGCAGAATATCCAACAAACACACCTTCATCAGCTTTGGGTTCAAATTTTGCCAGCTGGTCCCTCTGATTTAGAATGAAGCAGGGACATCCAAACACATGGAAATAGCTAATATTTGGCCTTCTCCCTTTGATTAACTCATAGGGAGTCTTGTTGAACCTTTTCACCACCAAGGATCTGTTTTGGGTAAAGCAGGCAGTGGTGACAGCTTCAGCCCAGAATGATGAAGGTAAACCTGATGCACACAGCATGTATCTAGCAGCTTCAATGAGAGTTCTGTTTCTCCTTTCAGAAACTCCATTTTGTTGTGGAGTTCTTACAGCTGAAAAGTTTTGTGAAATCCCTCTTTCTTCACAGAAGCCCTCAAGAGTACTGTTTCTGAATTCAGTACCATGATCACTTCTAAGCTGCTTAACTTGAGCAGAGTTCAACATCTCCATCTTTTTGATAAATCCAATGATTTCTCTAGCAGCCTCTCCTTTGCTCTTCAGAAAGATCACCCATGTAAACCTGGAGAACTCATCAACCATTACTAGAGTGTATCTTCTACCTCCTAGACTTGGGACACTGACTGTTACCAACTCTTTCTTACAGAGTTTGTTGATATTCTTGAAGTTCAGGTGTGATAGCCTTTTGTGCCATAACCAGTTTAGGTCTGCATTGCTTCTGGAGATAAAGCAGGTTTCAGTTGTGGGATCAGCGGATTTCATGTCCACAACATATACACATTTCTTCCTTTGTGCACACAACACAACTTTGCCTTGGGGATCTAATATGTAACCCACGTGCTCATCAAAGTTAACCTTGTAGCCAGCATCACACAGTTGACTTATGCTAACAAGGTTATGTTTCAGCCCAACCACATAGGCTACTCTTTTGAACACTACAGCACCAGCTTTAAGAGTTACATATCCCTCAGTGGATCCCTGTACATTGTCACCAAAAGTGACTTTTGGCCCTTTTTCAGGCCTTAGATCATTCATCAGGTCCTTGCAACCTGTCATGTGCCCTGAGCAGCCACTGTCCAAGTACCAAACTTGGGATGGTTGTTTGTCCAGCAAAGTGTGATGGGAAAATATTAGTTATTTTTAGGGGAACTCATCATAGGGATGAGTTCTCCTACTTCATCAACATTTGTTGATGGACCAGTAATATCCACAATAATATTTCCTATTTGGATTGTATCAGCTTCGATACTATCCTCATTGACCATATTACTTCCAACACTGCTGGTTTTGGCAATGATGGAACTAGCAGAGTCAACAGGCCTCATGTCCTCAGTTTCAGGACAGTCTTTGGCCATATGTGTCTTCATCCCACATTTATAACATTTTCTCTTTTTGGCCTTTTTGGAAGAAGTACTTCCAGAAACATATTCTGAATCATTTTTGTTGATCTTGTCAGCAGGTTTAAAAAACTTATTACCATTTTTAGAAGAGTCAACACTTTGGGTGGAAGGCACAATGGCAACAGCTTTACCTGTATCCTCTTTCCTCTTTTTAGGAGGACAGATTTCAAATACAGGAAGTTTGATTGGCCTTTGACCTTCCATAGGTTTGGGAAACTTATTCCCAAATTTCTCAGGTTGAGCAATGGCTTTGCCTTTGCCCTTACTGAGATGTGATGGATGTTGCCTATCAACATAATCACTACTTTTGGTTTTAAAAGACTTACCTTCATTTATAGCCAATTTTCCACTATGATTTAAAAACTTATTTGAAATCATAGTAGATTTGCTTTCAACATAAGACTTACTCCTGTTGAAAGCAGGCTGCTTACCTTTTGAAAGCTTTTTTTCTCAAAATGATCAGCTCAAAGGGATTAACAGGTCTCTTACCATCAGCTTTAGACCCAGAGCCTGTCTTGTTAACAGGTTTGGTATCCAAAGCTGCAGCTTGAGCTTGTTTTCCCTTCTTTTGCTTGTGTGAACCAGCTGAGCACTTAGCATACTGATTTGATGGAGAACACATTCCATCATCAGTTTTTGGAGCTTTTTAACACAAGCTGTCAGTGTTTTGAGGCCTGACAAACCTATTTGTTGAGACTAGCTTACCATTTACTTTCAGAAGGAAGGTCCTTCGAAGCTCACCAATATTGGATAAGTCTTTTTCCAGATTATTTATCTCAACAATTGAAGCTGCTTTATCAAGATCCCCTCCAAGATAGGCTTGGATTTGAGTAGGGATCTGTTGACTGATACAATGACTGACTTTTTGTGCAGATTGGCACCAAGAGTCAACAATCTTTTGAAGCTTTGCATGTTTTGTGTCTGTTTCTCTCTTTTCTTCTAATAAAATGGAATTGATGTGTTTTAATTCATCAAGTTCAGTTTCCAACTTATGGAAGTTGTCCAGTTTACTAGAATTTATTTCAAGATCAGTTTTTAGCTTGGAGATTTCAGACAACAAAACATTATGCTTCTCAATAGCAGCTTTTAGATCAACAAGCAGATATTCAAACATTTTAACTTTTTCATCAGAACTGTAAGCCATAAAATTTTGTACCTTATACATCATTGTTGGGTTCCAGTTCTCTAAGCTACTGAGGGCTTCAGCTTCATCCAGGTCTTGTTTGAAGTTGCTTGTTAATGGGACATGAGTGTTGGCCATCAGACAGTTGTTATCTTCTTCGTCTGAAGATGAGTCAGATTCCTCCCAATCACATGTCTCAGCCATAAGTCCTTTTTGCTTGTTGGAAGCCACTGAGTCTTCCAATTTCCTCAGCTTAGCCATGGCCATTAGGTACTTAACCCTGTAGCCATCGTCCCTGTTTGTCTTGTATGGTTTGGATGATGGGCCAACAGCTTTAGACACACAGTCAGCAGCTTAGCCATGGCCATTAGGTACTTAACATATGTGTAGGTACTGTGTATTATGTGTGATTATGGAGCGGGAATTCACAGATTCTGCTTGTGAACCCGTTATGATGGCTATAAGTCCTACTTGTCCATCTCCACCTAAGAAACAAAAATCCAGAAGATTTTTCAGTTCATCAAAGCAGTCAGCAACAATCACAAGCATCCTTTACGCCTCAGAAGACTAGAGCCTATGCCATACAGTCAGAAGTACGATCGTGTAAACGTTGTAGTAAATTTCATAGTGGACGCTGCAACCCTAGAGATGTAGTCTGTTACACTTGTAAACAAATTGGACATGGGAGTGATGAGTGCCCAGAAAGAAACGACGTATGCTACAACTGTGGTGAGCGTGGACATTATGCCAGCATTGCCCAAACGCACGCATGCTTACTAATCAGGAACAACCAGTTGGCAGAGCAATCCAACAGAGTACTACAATGATACCTACAGCAAAGGCGCGAGCTTTCCATATAACTGCTGAGGATGCTGAGGAGACACCAGAAACGCCAAAAGACCAAAATGGTAACTAATAATAAGTTTCTTATATGATATAATGATTTAATTCCGTTGCCAGATGAATTTCAATTCCAAAATAAGTATTGAGTTAACTGTACAACCCTGTCATCGATAGTGAATAATGCGGATGACATATGGGTTGTATCAGTTGAAGTTACGATATAAAAACATTTCCAATCAGAAATTATACCTATAGACAATATAGGTGTTGTTATCCCTAAGGAAATCAAAATTTAATCCTAAACACAAGCTTCATCGTAAATCCTAGTATTCTGAATGATTACAGCGTGTCTCTTAAGGAGGCAGAGGTAGAAGTTATTAATTCAAATAAAATTAAATGAGAAGAGGGTCTTTGAACCAAATTGCCAAGCACCGAATGTCAACGTGAATAGGAATCAAGAGGTCAGAGACACAAAGCGAGAGTGACAAGGAAATAGATTAAAATCTTTGTAAAGTCAAGCGATTGGTCATAAATGGCCGATGAAAAGCCCGTGATTTGATAATATAAATGTAAGTGCTGAATTCTCATTATGTCGATGCGAGACTAGTGAGATGTCCAATATAGAATGCTTAATTCACCCATGAACAGTCAAACATAAGTCTGTACGTATAATTAAATGGAATAACTATTCCATTTGCTTGTCAGTGCAAAGAAATTACAAGTCTTCACAATAGTCAGCGCAACTCATAAATAAGCTGAGCGATTGATGATGATGACATCATCAATAAAAGAAATTGTTTCCTAAAGTACAAATATCAGACTCTCAAAAGCTCTGCAACTAGTCCAAAGGAAGATGAGAGAGAGATATGAGCTAATTAATTCATTGAGTTGCAAGCCGAATTGAATAAGATTATTTTAAATCTCAAAGCATAAGTCCACATAGCAAAGGTATAAACGATAAGTCAGAGTTCCTAAAATGCATTAAAGTCTGTGCATAAATCAGCAAAAAAAAGCTGTATAATTCGGAAAATCAGTGAATGTACTGGTTGTAAAAGCTAAAGAAGCAAGAATTTATGAAAAGACAGATGGTGCTCATTCGATAATCACCAGCATGTTTGTGTCAGATTTAGGGATTCATGTCTACCTTGTAATTCCTATCTACATATATATCTGAACATAGACAACTTCGGTGACGAGTTATGCGTGGTGGAGCCCATTCTGTAACGACCTAAACTTTAATCAACAACAATTAACAAAGCTTAACGTTAACTATAAGCTAAATGATAATTATTTTAAGAGATTTAAAATATAAATTTGTAGAACAAGTAATGTGATATTTAGTTAATAAAAGTCAAGTGGGCCAAATTATAAATGTATTAGGTTGATTTAAAAGAAAAGAAACTTTTGTGGTTAAATTATAAAGAGTGAAACTCGACTTTATATAAATCCCTAAATTGAGACTTAATATTCATTTCTATCAAATAAATTCTCCCGCTCTTCTCTCCTGTATACGGTTTCATAAACAAGAATCATCATCAAATTGTTGTAACAAATATTTGAGATTTGATGCAAGATTTAAGTCAAGGATTTCAACAACAAGTATCAAGCAACCATAAACTACAAGATTTAAGGTAAAATTTCAGCTTAAAAATGTGTTCTTGAATCTTATGAGAAGTCCACAGCTCCTTGAGTTTAAGAAAGCAAAAAGTGATTTTGAATCCATGAAATTAGACAAAGTTTAGTAATGAAAGTTTGAATTAAAACACATGCATGTTATAATTATGCATTTAATTGATCATGTAAGCAATTTTTGAAGTTTTAAGTCACATTCTGGAACTTAAATGAAGAAATGGGTGTTGTCCATTGTATGTTTCAATCGAAAATAAAGGAGGAGGTCATAAGGCCAAGTGTGTAATTTTGTACATTTTTAGAAGTATCAAATACCTCTTTAAACTTCCTTGTTTACAGATGAAAAAGAAAGAAAGTATAAGGAAAAGAAACTGCAGTGTGGTGTGAATGTGTGTTGCATGAAAATGGTCTCAGTAATGCTTAAAAGCATCCAACATTCTTTGTCTTTTGTTTTATTGCTGAAAACAGAAACATAGGAATGTGCAGTGTGGGTGTCGAGTGTGTTGCATGGCTACCGAAACAACACCCTGAAACCACCACCGAAACCATGAGGTTTCGGTAATCACTATACTGAAACCTATGAAAACTACCGAGACCATATATATAAATATATATACATATATACATATATATACATATATACATATATATATATATATATATATATATATATATATATATATATATATATATATATATATATATATATATTCTTAAAAATTCTCATTTTGAGCAATAAACTTTTGTTTATCTCTTTCCTTTAATATTTGAACTTTATAATAACACATAATATATAATTTAACTTAATTATATATTTCTCATTACTTTTAAATAAATTACATAACGATTCAAGTTCTAATATTTTATTTGTGTGCCACAATTATAATTCGTATCAAATATGTTGCTATAATTTATAATATTTAATTTAATTAAATAATTTCATTACTTAATTAAATTACAATACAAATAATGTAAATAAAATTACATTATTAGGTCAAATACGTAAAATAAAAGTTCAATTAAAACTAGGTTGTTACATAATTAAGTTAAATAAATACAGAAATTAAGTAACTTAATTTTGAAGAAAGGTAATTAAAACTGATGTTCTAAGTTGTTGGTCAAACCTGTGATGAGCAGGGTTCATAATAAACTGTTCAGTCCTCAAGCTGTTCATTCAACCTGTGCAACTATATAAGAACAGGTTATGTTCAATAGCTGATTAGGATACAAGACAATGTCTTGTATGACAGATTGAGAGAGTGAGCAGGTTGGAGGTTTGATCAACAGAACAGGTTTGAAATGAAAACTGATGTTATCAAACCAGTTATACGCTCAAGCTGTCCAAGCTTTCAGAAATTGTCTAAGGGTAGAACATGCATAGTCTGTTCTGTCTAAGCTGTTCTGAGAAACTTGAGCAGTTTGAAAGATATGATGCCTTAGAGTATTAAGGACACTTAGTCACTTTTATATAACATGCCCAGCTTGCTTACAAGATAATTAAACCTGTTTTCGTCAAAAGGCTTGGTGAAAATGTCTACAAGATGTTCATCTCTGGAAATAAAACTTACATCCACATTACCTTTCTGGATGTGATCCTTGATAAAATGATGTCTGACTTCTATATGCTTTGTTCTGGAATGAAATACTGGATTGTTGGAGATAGCTATAGCACTTGTATTATCACACAGAATAGGAGTCTTCCTATATGCAAGCCCATAGTCTTCAAGCTGATGCTGCATCCATAGAATCTGCCCACAGCAGCTTCCAGCAGCAATATACTCAGCTTCAGCAGTAGAAGTAAAAACTGAGTTCTACTTCTTGCTACACCAACTGATCAACTTGCCACCAAGGAGTTGACATACACCTGTTGTACTTTTTCTGTCAAGCCTGCAGCCTGCAAAATCAAAATCTGAATATCCTGTTAGCTCAAGACTTGAGTCTTTGGGATACCAAAGACCCAAACCTGGTGTACCATTAAGGTATCTGAAGATTCTTTTTACAGCAGCTAGATGTGATTCCTTAGGATCAGCTTGAAACCTAGCACATAAACAGGTAGCAAACATAATATCTGGTCTACTAGCAGTTTAATATAGCAAGCTCCCAATCATGCCTCTGTAAGCTGTTACAGAAACAGCTTTGCCACTGGCATCAGCATCCAACTTTACATTGGTTGCCATTGGGGTTCTGATAGGAGAACTTTGATCAAATTTAAACTTTTTCAAAAGATCTAAAGTGTACTTTCTTTGATTTATAAAAATTCCATTTGAGGTTTGTTAAACCTGTAATCCTAGAAAGAAAGAAAGTTCACCCATCATACTCATTTCATATTTTGATTTCAAGAGTAGTGAAAAATTCTTGCATAACTGCTCATTAGTAGAACCAAATATTATGTCATCCATATAAATTTAAACAAGCATAATATCAGACTTTACCTTCTTTATGAACAATGTGGTATCCACTTTACCTCTGGAATAACCATTGCTCATAAGGAAATCAGTTAGAGTGTCATACCAGGCTCTAGGGGCTTGTTTTAGACCATAGAGGGCTTTGTCCATCTTATAGAATAAACCTGGGTGATGTTCACTTTCAAAACCTGGAGGGTGCTTGACATACACTTCTTCTTGAAGCTTTCCATTCAAAAATGCACTCTTTACATCCATTTGAAATACCTTCATACTCTTGTGGGCAGCGTAGGCTAGAAACAAAAGAATTGCTTCTAACCTGGCCACTGGAGAAAATGTTTCATCATAGTCAATGTCTTCTTCCTGTCTGTAGCCTTGAGCAACCAGTCTTGCCTTATTTCTAATAACATGACATTGCTCATCCATTTTGTTCCTGAAAACCCATTTAGTGCCAATTATTGTTTTACCTTTACGAGCAGGGACCAGCTTCCATACTTTGTTTTTCTCAAACTGATTGAGCTCTTCTTGCGTGGCAGTGATCCAATTGGCATCTTTTAATGCTTCATCCACTTTCTTAGGCTCCATCAGGGACACAAAGCTAGAAAACATACAAAAGTTTCCTGAGCTGTCCCACCTTGTTTGCACCCCTTTGTTGATGTCACCAATTATTTGATCATTGGGGTGACACCTGATCCACTTAGGATCATGCCTCAATGAAGATTCTCCTGTGTCATTTGCATCTTCAACAGGTCCTGTTGAACAGCTTTCAAGATTTTCAGACACAATGTTATCTTGAGCCTGTTCACTTGTTAAACATGACTCTCATAGTTAAACATATCAGCAGAAGGATCTAGGAAAATTAGCATTGATTGGTTCAGGACATGGTGTGGTAATTATGTCAACATACTTATTAACACAGGGTGTATCAACATAGTCATCATCATGTCCATTGTGGTTAACAGGTTCCACTCTGGGTTTGGTGGAAGCTTTTGAGTCCTTTTCTTCATTAATGGAATGCATGAGAGCATCAAAGCTGAACTCTCCTGAAACTGATTCAGGAACAACTTTGGTGGAAGCACTCCTAGACTCCTCAAAGGTGACATTGATAGATTCATCTATCACATTTCTTTTGTAGTTGTATACTCTGTAGGCTTTAGAGATAGCAGAATATCCAACAAACACACCTTCATCAGCTTTGGGTTCAAATTTTGCCAGCTGGTCCCTCTGATTTAGAATGAAGCAGGGACATCCAAACACATGGAAATAGCTAATATTTGGCCTTCTCCCTTTGATTAACTCATAGGGAGTCTTGTTGAACCTTTTCACCACCAAGGATCTGTTTTGGGTAAAGCAGGCAGTGTTGACAGCTTCAGCCCAGAATGATGAAGGTAAACCTGATGCACACAGCATGTATCTAGCAGCTTCAATGAGAGTTCTGTTTCTCCTTTCAGAAACTCCATTTTGTTGTGGAGTTCTTACAGCTGAAAAGTTTTGTGAAATCCCTCTTTCTTCACAGAAGTCCTCAAGAGTACTGTTTCTGAATTCAGTACCATGATCACTTCTAAGCTGCTTAACTTGAGCAGAGTTCAACATCTCCAACTTTTTGATAAATCCAATGATTTCTCTAGCAGCCTCTCCTTTGCTCTTCAGAAAGATCACCCATGTAAACCTGGAGAACTCATCAACCATTACTAGAGTGTATCTTCTACCTCCTAGACTTGGGACACTGACTGTTACCAACTCTTTCTTACAGAGTTTGTTGATATTCTTGAAGTTCAGGTGTGATAGCCTTTTGTGCCATAACCAGTTTAGGTCTGCATTGCTTCTGGAGATAAAGCAGGTTTCAGTTGTGGGATCAGCGGATTTCATGTCCACAACATATACACATTTCTTCCTTTGTGCACACAACACAACTTTGCCTTGGGGATCCAATATGTAACCCACGTGCTCATCAAAGTTAACCTTGTAGCCAGCATCACACAGTTGACTTATGCTAACAAGGTTATGTTTCAGCCCAACCACATAGGCTACTCTTTTGAACACTATAGCACCAGCTTTAAGAGTTCCATATCCCTCAGTGGATCCCTGTACATTGTCACCAAAAGTGACTTTTGGCCCTTTTTCAGGCCTTAGATCATTCATCAGGTCCTTGCAACCTGTCATGTGCCCTGAGCAGCCACTGTTCAAGTACCAAACTTGGGATGGTTGTTTGTCCAGCAAAGTGTGTTGGGAAAATATTAGTTATTTTTAGGGGAACTCATCATAGGGATGAGTTCTCCTACTTCATCAACATTTGTTGATGGACCAGTAATATCCACAATAATATTTCCTATTTGGATTGTATCAGCTTCGATACTATCCTCATTGACCATATTACTTCCAATACTGCTGGTTTTGGCAATGATGGAACTAGCAGAGTCAACAGGCCTCATGTCCTCAGTTTCAGGACAGTCTTTGGCCATATGTGTCTTCATCCCACATTTATAACATTTTCTCTTTTTGGCCTTTTTGGAAGAAGTACTTCCAGAAACATATTCTGAATCATTTTTGTTGATCTTGTCAGCAGGTTTAAAAAACTTATTACCATTTTTAGAAGAGTCAACACTTTGGGTGGAAGGCACAATGGCAACAGCTTTACCTGTATCCTCTTTCCTCTTTTTAGGAGGACAGATTTCAAATACAGGAAGTTTGATTGGCCTTTGACCTTCCATAGGTTTGGGAAACTTATTCCCAAATTTCTCAGGTTGAGCAATGGCTTTGCCTTCGCCCTTACTGAGATGTGATGGATGTTGCCTATCAACATAATCACTACTTTTGGTTTTAAAAGACTTACCTTCATTTATAGCCAATTTTCCACTATGATTTAAAAACTTATTTGAAATCATAGTAGATTTGCTTTCAACATAAGACTTACTCCTGTTGAAAGCAGGCTGCTTACCTTTTGAAAGCTTTTTTCTCAAAATGATCAGCTCAAAGGGATTAACAGGTCTCTTACCATCAGCTTTAGACCCAGAGCCTGTCTTGTTAACAGGTTTGGTATCCAAAGCTGCAGCTTGAGCTTGTTTTCCCTTCTTTTGCTTGTGTGAACCAGCTGAGCACTTAGCATACTGATTTGATGGAGAACACATTCCATCATCAGTTTTTGGAGCTTTTTAACACAAGCTGTCAGTGTTTTGAGGCCTGACAAACCTATTTGTTGAGACTAGCTTACCATTTACTTTCAGAAGGAAGGTCCTTCGAAGCTCACCAATATTGGATAAGTCTTTTTCCAGATTATTTATCTCAACAATTGAAGCTGCTTTATCAAGATCCCCTCCAAGATAGGCTTGGATTTGAGTAGGGATCTGTTGACTGATACAATGACTGACTTTTTGTGCAGATTGGCACCAAGAGTCAACAATCTTTTGAAGCTTTGCATGTTTTGTGTCTGTTTCTCTCTTTTCTTCTAATAAAATGGAATTGATGTGTTTTAATTCATCAAGTTCAGTTTCCAACTTATGGAAGTTGTCCAGTTTACTAGAATTTATTTCAAGATCAGTTTTTAGCTTGGAGATTTCAGACAACAAAACATTATGCTTCTCAATAGCAGCTTTTAGATCAACAAGCAGATATTCAAACATTTTAACTTTTTCATCAGAACTGTAAGCCATAAAATTTTGTACCTTATACATCATTGTTGGGTTCCAGTTCTCTAAGCTACTGAGGGCTTCAGCTTCATCCAGGTCTTGTTTGAAGTTGCTTGTTAATGGGACATGAGTGTTGGCCATCAGACAGTTGTTATCTTCTTCGTCTGAAGATGAGTCAGATTCCTCCCAATCACATGTCTCAGCCATAAGTCCTTTTTGCTTGTTGGAAGCCACTGAGTCTTCCAATTTCCTCAGCTTAGCCATGGCCATTAGGTACTTAACCCTGTAGCCATCGTCCCTGTTTGTCTTGTATGGTTTGGATGATGGGCCAACAGCTTTAGACACACAGTCAGCAGCTTAGCCATGGCCATTAGGTACTTAACATATGTGTAGGTACTGTGTATTATGTGTGATTATGGAGCGGGAATTCACAGATTCTGCTTGTGAACCCGTTATGATGGCTATAAGTCCTACTTGTCCATCTCCACCTAAGAAACAAAAATCCAGAAGATTTTTCAGTTCATCAAAGCAGTCAGCAACAATCACAAGCATCCTTTACGCCTCAGAAGACTAGAGCCTATGCCATACAGTCAGAAGTACGATCGTGTAAACGTTGTAGTAAATTTCATAGTGGACGCTGCAACCCTAGAGATGTAGTCTGTTACACTTGTAAACAAATTGGACATGGGAGTGATGAGTGCCCAGAAAGAAACGACGTATGCTACAACTGTGGTGAGCGTGGACATTATGCCAGCATTGCCCAAACGCACGCATGCTTACTAATCAGGAACAACCAGTTGGCAGAGCAATCCAGTACTACAATGATACCTACAGCAAAGGCGCGAGCTTTCCATATAACTACTGAGGATGCTGAGGAGACACCAGAAACGCCAAAAGACCAAAATGGTAACTAATAATAAGTTTCTTATATGATATAATGATTTAATTCCGTTGCCAGATGAATTTCAATTCCAAAATAAGTATTGAGTTAACTGTACAACCCTGTCATCGATAGTGAATAATGCGGATGACATATGGGTTGTATCAGTTGAAGTTACGATATAAAAACATTTCCAATCAGAAATTATACCTATAGACAATATAGGTGTTGTTATCCCTAAGGAAATCAAAATTTAATCCTAAACACAAGCTTCATCGTAAATCCTAGTATTCTGAATGATTACAGCGTGTCTCTTAAGGAGGCAGAGGTAGAAGTTATTAATTCAAATAAAATTAAATGAGAAGAGGGTCTTTGAACCAAATTGCCAAGCACCGAATGTCAACGTGAATAGGAATCAAGAGGTCAGAGACACAAAGCGAGAGTGACAAGGAAATAGATTAAAATCTTTGTAAAGTCAAGCGATTGGTCATAAATGGCCGATGAAAAGCCCGTGATTTGATAATATAAATGTAAGTGCTGAATTCTCATTATGTCGATGCGAGACTAGTGAGATGTCCAATATAGAATGCTTAATTCACCCATGAACAGTCAAACATAAGTCTGTACGTATAATTAAATGGAATAACTATTCCATTTGCTTGTCAGTGCAAAGAAATTACAAGTCTTCACAATAGTCAGCGCAACTCATAAATAAGCTGAGCGATTGATGATGATGACATCATCAATAAAAGAAATTGTTTCCTAAAGTACAAATATCAGACTCTCAAAAGCTCTGCAACTAGTCCAAAGGAAGATGAGAGAGAGATATGAGCTAATTAATTCATTGAGTTGCAAGCCGAATTGAATAAGATTATTTTAAATCTCAAAGCATAAGTCCACATAGCAAAGGTATAAACGATAAGTCAGAGTTCCTAAAATGCATTAAAGTCTGTGCATAAATCAGCAAAAAAAAGCTGTATAATTCGGAAAATCAGTGAATGTACTGGTTGTAAAAGCTAAAGAAGCAAGAATTTATGAAAAGACAGATGGTGCTCATTCGATAATCACCAGCATGTTTGTGTCAGATTTAGGGATTCATGTCTACCTTGTAATTCCTATCTACATATATATCTGAACATAGACAACTTCGGTGACGAGTTATGCGTGGTGGAGCCCATTCTGTAACGACCTAAACTTTAATCAACAACAATTAACAAAGCTTAACGTTAACTATAAGCTAAATGATAATTATTTTAAGAGATTTAAAATATAAATTTGTAGAACAAGTAATGTGATATTTAGTTAATAAAAGTCAAGTGGGCCAAATTATAAATGTATTAGGTTGATTTAAAAGAAAAGAAACTTTTGTGGTTAAATTATAAAGAGTGAAACTCGACTTTATATAAATCCCTAAATTGAGACTTAATATTCATTTCTATCAAATAAATTCTCCCGCTCTTCTCTCCTGTATACGGTTTCATAAACAAGAATCATCATCAAATTGTTGTAACAAATATTTGAGATTTGATGCAAGATTTAAGTCAAGGATTTCAACAACAAGTATCAAGCAACCATAAACTACAAGATTTAAGGTAAAATTTCAGCTTAAAAATGTGTTCTTGAATCTTATGAGAAGTCCACAGCTCCTTGAGTTTAAGAAAGCAAAAAGTGATTTTGAATCCATGAAATTAGACAAAGTTTAGTAATGAAAGTTTGAATTAAAACACATGCATGTTATAATTATGCATTTAATTGATCATGTAAGCAATTTTTGAAGTTTTAAGTCACATTCTGGAACTTAAATGAAGAAATGGGTGCTGTCCGTTGTATGTTTCAATCGAAAATAAAGGAGGAGGTCATAAGGCCAAGTGTGTGATTTTGTACATTTTTAGAAGTATCAAATACCTCTTTAAACTTCCTTGTTTACTGCTGAAAAAGAAAGAAAGTATAACGAAAAGAAACTGCAGTGTGGTGTGAATGTGTGTTGCATGAAAATGGTTTCGGTAATTCTTAAAAGCGTCCAACATTTTTTGTCTTTTGTTTTATTGCTGAAAACAGAAACATAGGAATGTGCAGTGTGGGTGTCGAGTGTGTTGAATGGCTACCGAAACAACACCCTGAAACCACCACCGAAACCATGAGGTTTCGGTAATCATTATACTGAAACCTATGAAAACTACCGAGACCATATATATATATATATATTATATATATATATATATATATATATATATATATATATATATATATATATATATATATATATATATATATATATATATATATATATATATATATATATATATCCTTAAAAATTCTCATTTTGAGCAATAAACTTTTGTTTATATCTTTCCTTTAATATTTGAACTTTATAATAACTCATAATATATAATTTAACTTAATTATATATTTCTCATTACTTTTAAATAAATTACATAACGGTTCAAGTTCTAATATTTTATTTGTGTGCCACAATTATAATTCGTATCAAATATGTTGCTATAATTTATAATATTTAATTTAATTAAATAATTTCATTACTTAATTAAATTATAATACAAATAATGTAATTAAAATTACATTATTAAGTCAACTCGATAAATAAAAATTCAGTTACAAGCTAGGTTGTTACAGAAACCGATTATGAACAAGTCCAAAATCCAGCCATGTATTTTGGAAAATCAACAAAACCTTCAGCGACAGCTGATATGAAGACTGCTACAGCATTTTTCACCGGAGAAACGTCGTCACCAGCGGAGACTGATGACACACTGAATAGAGCGTTCTTAGGGTTGGGTAGATCGGAAGAACAACAACCTCAGGCAACACAAGCATCAACATCTCAGGGATACTCTAAGATGCCCATGAGCGCTAAATCGGCCGAAGAACATTTGAACTTGCTTGCGTCATTTGTGGCCGCATATGGGAACTGCGTTCAAGGGAAAATAAACGATCCTGCACTCTGGGATGAAGATTATGATCAGGTAGACCCTGACGACCTTGAGGAGATGGATCTCAAATGGCAACTGGCCATGGTAACCCAACGGGTTAAGCGATTCATTAAACGCACTGGAAGAAATCTGAACATAAATAATAAGGGGATTGGCTTTGATAAGTCCAAGGTCAAATGCTACAATTGTCAAGGTTTGGGACACTTCGCCAGAGAATGTCAGAGACCGAATGTAGATACTTACCAAGGGCAGAATCAGCATCATGGACAGTTTCAGAACCAGTCTCAACAGAGATACCTTCCGAGTTCATCTTCTGGTCAAGCCAATATAGCTGGTCTACTATCAAACGTCACATCAGAAAGACAGCTGGATGGTACCTACGACTGGAGCTCACATCCGGAATCTAATGCTAGAGCCTTCATGGATGAAGTCACCGAGAGTGGATGTGAAGGGGAAGAGCAGACCACAAGGGACAGCAGTCCAATGTGGGTGGAGAAGTCGAATGATCAGACACTTCTGGAGTTTGCCGCTCAAATGCCCAACGTCGAATCAGATCACACAAAGGTTAGTCTGAATTACTCTCTTTTCCATGAATTATGTGTGTTATGTGTTACTTCTAACGACAGGTTAAATCTAGTATTAGAATCACATAAGAACATATCTGCTCAAAATGAGTCTTTAAAATCTGATAATGCTAGCCTGAATGACATTAAGCAAGATCTTAAGGACAAACTTAAAGCTGATGCACAAGATGTCATAGTTCTAAAAGACAAGCTGAGTGAGCAGTGCGTTAGATTATAACTGATGTATGAACATGTAGAGGCTTTGACCAAAGATCTTAAGACCAAAGAAGTAGAGCTAGCTGAAACTAAGGTGAAGGTGGCAGAGGCTAATAGTAAGCTAGAAAAGTTTAGGAACTCAAGTCTGAACCTAGGGAAAGTTTTAGATGCTCAACGCCAATCTAAAAAGCCTGTAGGTCTAGGATTTCATGAGATTCCTCCTCCTTTTAATGCAAACTACGTGCCTCAACCTCAGGAGAAAACTGAGAAATCAGTAGACTTAGAGGAATTACCTGCACCAGTATCTGAGCCTATAAAAGAAAATACATCTAAGGTGACTGATACAACCGTCAAGGTTAAGAAAGTCAAATTTGTGTCTTCCTCCAGTGAAACACCTGCAGGAAAACATAAAATTGATTTTAATGATCAGGACGATGAACCAGTCGCAATAGATGTTCAAAAAGACCAGGACACAAGTGAGACACCTAAGACTAAGGGCACACACAAGAAGTCCATTGACAAGATGTCCTGCTTTAGATGTCATGAAAAGGGGCATGTTGCTTCTAACTGTCTGCTTAGGAAAACTGAAGTTACACCTAAGACAGGGAAGCCAACACAATCTAAGCCTTCAACAAGTGTGGCGAGCACTAGTAGTTCTCAGAGTACCGAGAAAACTGTGCAGGCTGCACCAAAACAAGTTGTGAAACAAATACCGGTAAACGTTGGACCAAAGGAAGTGGTTAGGACTAATTCACCGAATCGAGTCGTAAATCAATCTAGGTCTGGACCTCAACAACAATATAGGAGCACAACACCTAGCAGAGCATACACTCCAGTTAGGTCACACACTCCTATTAGACATCACACACCGGTTAGAGCTCAGGGTTCTCAATCTGAAATGCCATATAATCGTAATTATTCAAGAGCTCCACAACAAATGCCTACACAAAGGCAAAGAGTGAATTTGCATCACTCGGCACCACAACAAACTTCTGTTCAACGACCCAAGTCACCTGAAAGGCGAGATGGGTATTTGAAAGAGTTTAAGTATGTGGACGAGAATGGTATAACCAAGTCAGTTATGGCTTGGGTTCCCCGTGATAACTAACCTATTTTCTTTAATGTGCAGGAGATAACCACAGGTCCAAACAACAAATGGTTCGTCGATAGTGGATGCTCCAGGTACATGACGGGGGAAAGAAGTCTCCTTACAGACTTCAAGGAAGGGAATCGGGGATTTGTATCATTCGCGGGAAATAAAGGAGGAAACATCACGGGTACCGGAGTGGTCACTAATGGGACGATCAAGTTGGATCAAGTTTATCACGTTGATAAACTGGTTCACAATCTCATTAGTGTATCTCAAATCTGTGACAAGAAGAATTCAGTGCTGTTCACTGACACTGAAGTGTTAGTGCTAAAACCGGGGTTCAAGATTCCTGAAGAATGGATATTGATGCGGGCACCAAGGAAGAATGACTTGTACATGCTTGATATGAACAAGCCGGAAACTTCGATGGGTCCGATCTGCTTATTGTCTAAAGCTTCGGAGACTGAATCAGTGTTGTGGCACAGACGCATGGCACACTTGCATCTAAGAAAAATGAACTATATAACGAAAAATGGGTTGGTGCAAGGTGTGCCTATGAAGAGTTTTCAGTTCGAGGACAAGTGTCTACCATGCAAGAAGGGCAAACAACATAAGAAGGCACACAAGTCCAAGACTCAGAACTCCATAACCTCTACATTCGATTTGTTGCATATGGATCTCTTCGGACCAATCAACAAAAGGAGTATAGGAGGTAGTTGGTATTGTTTAGTTATCACTGATGATTACTCACGATTTTCTTGGGTTTTCTTTCTAGGTACAAAGGACGAGACGGCTTCCAAGCTCATTTGGTTCTTAGACCAAGTGGAGAATTCCTATGGAACACGGGTTAAAAGGCTTCGTAGTGATAATGGAACTGAGTTTAAAAACACTGTAATTGGTGTATATTGCCTCTCAAAGGGCATAGTGCATCAATTTAGTGCATCGTATGAGCCTCAACAAAATGGGGTGGCCGAAAGAAAGAACAGGACATTGATTGAGGCAGCTAGGACTATGCTTTCGGATTCAAAGCTTCCTACCATGTTTTGGGGGGAGGCAGTGAATACCGTATGTCATATTTTAAACCGGGTCCTAACTGTCAAATCTTTGAACAAAACCTGTTATGAAATTTTGAATAAACGGCCACCTAATTTAACTGGCTTCGAACCGTTTGGGGTACCATGTACTTTACTGCGAACAAAACATCAACCTAAGTTTGGTGAAAAGGCTGACGAAGGATACTTCCTAGGTTATGTGCCGAACTCACCAAACAAACGGGGTTTTTAACAAAACAAATGGTACAGTAGAGATTGTGTATAACATTGAAGTCACAAGTTATACACATGAACCCCGAACAGGTCCGGAATGGATATTTGACTATGATAAATTATTTGAGTCATTTAACATTCCTTTGGATGAAAATGCAGGTACAATCGAAAAGGACATGGCGACGTTGCATCTGAATGACGAAGGTCATACCTTTCCGAGGACTACATTTCAATCCACATCCGAGCCAACTTCGACTGAAGATGGATCTCCAGAAGTCACTGATCCAGAAGCACCTTCAACTGAGAACCAGACTCAGACAACAAATTCCAACTCTGAGGAAAATGTCCACGAGGAGGAAAATGTGGAATCTGAGGATGTTCCCCCATTAGGTGAAATAGGATCTAACTTAGGAGATAATCTGAGAGTTGACGAGATAGAGACCTCTAGGATCAACAAGAACCATCCTATAGAAAGCATCATAGGAAATCCTAACGAGGGTGTGAGGACTAGGAGTAGTTTAAATAACAACACTGTGTTGTTGTCGATGATAAATGACTCCGAGGCCTATCATACCTGCCTCTATTCTTGTTTTATCTCGCAAGTAGAGCCGAAGAATGTGCAAATGGCACTAAAGGATAACTCCTGGGTTGAAGCGATGCAGGAAGAACTCTCTCAATTTAGGAAACTAGAAGTGTGGGAGTTAGTTCCATTACCTCGAGGGGAAATTGCTATAGGAACCAAATGGGTTTTTAAGTGCAAAAGAGACGATCGGGGTATAGTCACTCGCAACAAGGCTAGGTTAGTTGTAAAGGGTTTCAACCAAGAGGAGGGAATCGATTATAACGAGGTGTTTGCGCTAGTAGCAAGGCTGGAAGCCATTAGGTTGTTTCTAGCTTTTGCTTCCTTCAAGGGCTTTAAGGTATATCAACTAGATGTTAAGAGTGCTTTCCTATATGGGAAAGTGAAGGAGCTGGTGTATGTAGAACAGCCGCCCCGGATTTACAGATCCAAAATATCCAGATAGAGTATATCGTTTAGATAAGGCTCTATATGGATTGCATCAAGCACCAAGGGCGTGGTACGAGACTTTATCCAACCATTTATTAGAGAACGGGTTTGAAAGGGGTAGGATAGATAGTACGCTGTTTGTTAAGAGAAAGGGAGAACACTTCATCTTGGTACAAGTGTACGTCGATGATATCATTTTTGGATCATCAGACGAACAAATGTGCAAAGATTTCGAGAAGGTGATGAAGTCGAAATTCGAGATGAGTGCAATGGGAGAGTTAAATTTCTTTTTGGGGTTACAAGTTGACCAGAAGAAGGAAGGTATGTTTATCCATCAGACGAAGTATGTCTATGACATATTGGAACGCTTCGGGAGGGAAGGGACGAAATTGACTGCCCATTTCAGCACGCCGATTCAAGTGAATCACAATCTCGGACCGGGTATTGAAAGTGATACCGATGTGGATCCGACGTTATATCGGGCCATGATTGGATCACTTATGTATTTAACTGCTTCAAGACCTGACATCATGTTTGCTGTGTGTATTTGTGCTAGGTTTCAAGCTAATCCGAAGGAGATGCACATGAAAGCTGTGAAGCGGATTCTACGATACCTCAAGTCGAAACCGAAGCTGGGCCTTTGGTATCACGCGGAGGGAGATCTAGAGTTGGAGGCGTTCACGGATTCTGACTACGGAGGATGCAGCTTGACGCGCAAATCAACAACTGGAGGTTGTCAATTCCTAGGAGGGAGACTGGTTTCCTGGCAATGCAAGAAACAGACGTCGGTAGCCGTGTTAACGTGCGAGGCCGAGTATGTTGCTACTGGTAGTTGCTGCTCACAGGGGTTCTGTGGATACAACAACAATTGCGGGATTACGGTTTGGCTTACACTCAAACTCCTATTATGATAGATAACCAATCTACAATCGCTATAACAAATAATCCAGTTAAACACAGTAAAACAAAGCACATAGACATAAGGCATCATTTTATTCGTGATTGTGCTGAAAAGAACTTAATCAAATTTGTAAAAGTGGCAACGGACGATAATAATGCTGATTTATTTACCAAAGCCTTTGATAAGTCACGGTTTGAATATTTGATTCAACTAAATGGAATGCGCAACCCAGAGTAATTTGACCTTAATAGAAGTTTATTTCCTTTTATAGCTGTAGTATTTCTTTCTTTTTATAGTAAGTCTGCTAAATTAGGATAGTTTCTATTTTTAGTAAGTTAGTAGGTTATCTTCATTTATTACTATTTCTTATGAAAAACAAAAGAAACAAGAGAGAAAACCATAAAAATTCAAAAAAAGAGAATATCCGAAAAAGAGTTAAGTCTTAGATGCATAGGTTCAAAGTGACGAAAATTAGCACAGTCGTTACAAACTCTAAGTGTTTAGGCTTTCACACATAATGCACCTTAAATTCTAAGTGTTATACTTTATTCTAGTTTGATGTGTTGGTAGGCATAATACATATAGGGAGTCCCAAGGCTAATAAAATATTCAAGAAAAAGTCAAATGTGTCCCTAACTTAGATGTATGACCAATCGGTCTTAATTTTTATGTACAAGACATACAAACTTTGAGTCTAAATGAGGTATGCAAACTTTCTGGGGATGTATAGCAACATCAAATACATCTTAAAATGGAAAGAATAGAAAAATCATACAAAATTGAGAGTCAAAAACATGTAACTCTGTTGTACGTAAGTACAGACCTGTTGCCTATGTTTTGATTCGGGTTAGCAAGATAAGTCGCTTTGTTGTACGTCGGTACAGACCTGTCACCGCTGTCTTGCTAGCTTTAAAAATAAACCTTAAGTCAAACTAAGACACTTTGTTGTATGAAAATACAGACCTTTGTCCGATGTTTGTCTTTTAAAGAAAGTTTGCAAATACCAACAAGTTAGAATCATTGTCTGTATGCCTTGATCATAAAAGTATGTCTATGTCTGAGTCACGTAAGATAATTTCATGATAAATAAAAATGCCAAGGGATATTCCGAAATGTAGCATGTTTAAAGGGGTAAATACCGACAATCGGCTAAATGGGTATGTCACGCCAAACAATCCAAGGAATCAAAAATTCCTAAGTGTGAAAGTTTAAGTACTGAAAGTGAGTATCTGACACCGCTATCTGATTGGACCTTTCTTTGACTATGCTCGTCAAAATAATTTGTTAAGTGTTTAGCATAGGTGGTAAATTTTAATAAGTGTAGTTTAAGTCTAAGTTAAATTTTTTGTTTTTCTGTTTTTTGTCCAAAATTTTAAAATTTTATTTTTACTTTTACTTATTTTTGTTTTATTTTATTTTTAATTTTAACTTTCTTTGGAAAAAGGTCAAAAATTACTGAGGGTGCATTCATAGTTGAATAAAATAAACATTGCGTGAAAATCTTGTGCTTAGGGTAAAAGATTTGGCATAGTTTATTCCGTTACACAATAAGATTGAAAAAGTTGAATTTATTTCAAAATTTTTGAAATTTTCAAAGTTTCAGGGGTGAATTCGAGTTTAAGCTAAACTCGAAAATAGAAGGGCTCGAATCTGTCAGTAGATTCGAATCTGTCACTAAACTCGAAAGTTGGTGGTATAAATAGGTTAACAGTAACGGTCATTAAGTCATCTGTTTTCGAATTTGTTCCCTCGAGTTTGTCTGGCGATTTCGAATCTATTTGCTCGAGTTTGTCGCTTTCAAGAAAACAACTATTTGTCGAGTTTCTGTCCGTGTGGTTTCGATACTACTCATAGATCTAGGTATAATCAAGTGTTTTGTACAAGATTTAAGTAGTTTTATACACCATTTAAGCCAAAATCACTGAATTTTGAAGTTTTATTGGTAGAAAGTTTGTTTTTCAAAATTACAAACTTTGAACCGGTAAAAACTCATATTAACCACTAATATCATTGATTAGAACCTAGTAGGACTAATAGATGTGACTTTTTGAGTCCAAAATGGTTAAAATCATGGATTTTAGTGATGGTTGTGGCCGACTCCTTCGAGTCTGTTCATGGCTTGATTCGAGTTTGTCAGTAAACTCGAATTGGTCATTAGACTCGAATGGTACATTAAACTCGAAAATATGTTACTTCGAATCTGTTTTGTTCGAGCCTGTTAATATATTTGAATTATATAAGTTAAATTTTAACTTAAACTTGTAGAAATTTAAGTTAATTTCGATCATATTATCAGTTAAATAAAAAATACGAAGTTGAGGGGTATAATGTGCAATTGGGACAAAATAGAAATAAAAAGGGAAAAACCCTTTCATTTCCACCAACACACTTTCTCACTACTCTCTCTCTCTAACCGGTTTCTCTCTCTATACTCTCTCTTCCTCTCGGCTCTAATTCAAGAAAACTCAAGAACTCAACAAATCCAAGTGCAAAAGTTGGAAACAAGTTGCAAATTAGGAGCTAAAACAGTTGCAGCAAACGATTTAAGGTAACATTCAATCAAATTTACGAAACTTTGATATGTTTGGTCCGGTTTTTATAGGAACCGATTTCTAAGAATTAAGTAGCAAATGTTAATGCATGTTGGAATTTATGGTTGTAATGTTCAAATCGAGTGTTAGTGATGTTGTATACAAAATTTCAGAAACAGAATCGAAGTCTAAGTATAATTTTGAGATATGTGTGTGTTTTTAGTGTGTGTTCATCGAGACACATAGAAAAATGGACACAAATGGGTTGTTTTGGTATACAAATGTTATGATATAAGTTAAATGATAGCATATAAGTTCATAGCTGCAATTTTAGATACTCAAACATGCAAAAATGGTCAAAAACATAATTCTGGAAAATGTTAGAATTTTACCAAGTATGAACTCGGACTGATGATCCATCCGAATTCGGATCATCATCCTAGTTCGGATATACATTGATTTCGGACCAATGGACAATTCGGATCCTCATCCCAATTTCGGATCATGCCAATTTCGGACCAAGTATTTCGGACCACAATGACTTCGGACTATACCCATTTCGGACCAACTACATAATTCGGACCAATAGTGAATTCGGACCGAGGACCCAATTCGGACCATCCGGATTTCGGACCATCCGAATTCGGATGTGGTCCGAATTCAACTAGGGTTTTATTTAAAATTACAGAATACAATTTTTAAGCAATTACTGACACATATTCACTATTACACTTACATTACAGATCATTGTGGTGTTATCAAAACACACATTGATTCAGGATCAAGTCACAAAACCAATCACTGTGAGTAACAGATTGTCATTCGAACATTTATTGTTTTTGCATTCATGTTTATACATTCAATGGCATGTTCACGTTGTTCATATACTCATTTGGCACTCGTACATGATTTGTTGTTATGATGCACACTCGTACTTGACATGTATTACACATGTAGCCAGCGTTCAATTGAAAGTGCATTTATTTACATCATGCTTGCACTGCATGATCATTACTTCATAATCTGATGCGACCTGGACTGGGGCTGACAGCAGGCCACTGTCGGGGACTGATCATCCCACTCGTATCCCATCAGGTTCGGCACATCCCCGATCAGCATTTGAACTGCCAACCCCATGCTAGCAATGCATGGTTTACACACACATTGAGGCTTTCACTGCCGTTTTCACATACATGGGGCTTACACTGCCCATGGTTAAGCATTGCATGTAAAGAAATATTTGTTGTTTGCATAATCTGTTTTCTCACTAAGCATTTAGCTTACTGTTGACTCACATTGTTTTCAGGCAAAGGCAAGAGTGTTGTGGGACCTTCATCTTAAGCAATCCATTTCTTATCTCGGTGACCTTAGAAGCTAATTGGTACATGGACGATGTAGCTTTGGGGCTGGGAATTTGTTACTATTAAAACAATTATGTTGATGTAATAGTTAGACTTTATCACTATAGTCATGCACTTCACTTTGCTTTAGTGTGGATTTGCTTAATTCTAATTTAAGTATTCAATTTCAATTATCATGATTATTCATTGGGTTGTTTGTCGATCCTGGAGATTACAATTATATCATTAATTCAACAAGGACGTCACAGTTTGGTATCAGAGCATTAGTTTGAGGTTTCAAGTGTCCGCGAGGACTTGGTCTCAAACTTAGGTTATGATATTAGAATGAACTTCTAAGTAATGATTTGAACTAAGATAGGATTGACATGCACACGGGGAAACACAAAGGGTAACTGTACACTTAGGACTTACAAATAAATGTTCTAAATATAAGTTGTTATATTTCAGAACATGTCAGGAGACGATATGACTCCTCAGCAAATGTTCCAGATGATGCAAGCTCTCATGGAACAAAATAATGAGCTACAATCCAAACGAATGGCTGAGCAGGCTCAGTCATTTGCTGATCAGTTAAGGGCCAGAGATGAGGCCGAGGCAAAACGTAAAGCTGATAAACGAAAGAACAAGGAACAACAACAGGACGACCAAGAGGAAAGACAAGACACTGGGTCTTCTAACAGATCAAGGGGTTGTAGGTTTAAGGACTTCAAAAGTAACGGGGCTGTTACTTTTGATGGAACCGGTGATGCTGTGACTGCACTGGAATGGATCACCACCACGGAACGAACTTTCAGGATCAGCGACTGCGCTGATAAAGACATGGTCCGCTTTGCAACCGCTATGTTTGCAAGGGACGCTGTTATGTGGTGGGATGCCATGACGCATGTGTTGACGATGGAGGTAGTGTCGCACATGTCCTGGAATGAATTCAAGGAAGTATTCTCTCAACAATACTGTCCAGCCGACGAGAAGCGACGTCTCGAGGCAAAGTTCTTGAACTTAACTCAGGGTACGAAAACGGTTACACAATATGCCGTTGAGTTCACCCGGTTAAGTTTGTTCGCACCGCATCAAGTTGACACAGAAGAAAGAAAGATAGCCCGGTTTGAGGCCGGTTTGGATTATGAGATACGCCGAACCATAAGTGGGGTTCGTTATACAACGTTTGCTGGGTTACTTGAGGCTGCTCGAAATGTGGAGTAGATTGTCTTGATGTCTGGTTATGTTATCGGGTCAGCCACATCACCGACTCAACCGTCGCCGCCAAAAAGGCAGCGGGAGTCTGGATCTTCCCGATTCTCTTCTCAATCCCATCAACAATCATCATCACCCAAAAAGGGAAGGGCCTTTTCGGCCAGTTCTGAAATGAGAGACTGCAGGAGGTGCCGGAAATCGCACTCTGGGGAGTGCAAAGCTCAAGACATGTATTGCTTCTGCTGTGGGCAGAAGGGCCATCATTGGGAACATTGTCCTCGAAAGGACGATGCTTGCTACAACTGCCACAGACTTGGCCATTTTTCAAGGGACTGCCCGAAACCCCCAAGAGATCAGAATGCTCCACAATCAACAGCAAGATCTTCTGTAGCTTCCACGGCTCGCAGGGATCAATCTCATAGGGCTCCAACAAGGGCATTCCAAATCACAGCTGAAGAAGCAAAGGATGACCCGGAGGTGGTCACTGGTACGTTCTATGTTAATTCCATTCCTGCACGTGTATTGTTTGACTCTGGAGCAAATCGTTCGTTTGTCTCCACTACATTTGCTCGTCAATTCAATATGCCTACTTCGAAACTACAATTTGTACTTGACATAGAAACTGTTAGCAATATGTTAGTAAAAGCAGACAAAGTGTATAGGAATTGTACGTTATTGGTAGAAGACGTAGTATTCAATATAGATCTAATTCCCATGGAGTTCGGGGAATTCGATATCATAGTAGGTATGGACTGGTTGGTTCACAATGAGGCCCAAATCGTTTGCAAGAAAAGAATGATAAAGATTACCACTCCTGAGGGCCGAGACATATGCATTTATGGTGACAGACACAAAGGCGACTTGTGCCTTATATCAATTGCAAAAGCCCGAAAGCACGTCGCCAAGGGTTGTTCTGCATACTTAGCCTACGCTGTTGATGCAAAGGCTGAAGTTCAATCTTTTTCTACCGTTCCAGTCGTTTCCGAATTTCCAGATGTCTTTCCAGAAGATATCTCGGGATTGCCACCTGACCGTCAAGTGGAATTCCGTATCGATCTCGTTCTCGGAGCTGCTCCAATAGCAAAGGCTCCGTACCGATTAGCCCCTGCTGAAATGCAGGAAATGATGAAGCAATTACAGGAGCTGCTCGATAAGGGTTTCATACGCCCAAGTTCTTCTCCATGGGGCGCTCCTGTGTTGTTCGTAAAAAAGAAAGATGGCACATTGCGAATGTGCATCGACTATCGAGAACTCAACAAAGTCACAATCAAGAACAAATACCCGTTGCCCCGGATTGATGATCTCTTCGACCAGTTACAAGGCGCAAGTTACTTCTCGAAGATTGATCTTCGTTCGGGTTATCACCAACTCAAAGTACACCCGGATGATATTCCAAAGACGGCTTTCAGAACTCGTTACGGACACTACGAGTTTCTGGTAATGCCATTCGGTCTTACAAATGCGCCGGCTGCTTTCATGGATCTCATGAATCGAGTCTGCCGACCAATGCTCGACAAATCTGTCATCGTGTTCATCGATGACATTCTCATATATTCAAAAACCAAAGAGGATCATGCTACACATCTGAGAGAATTACTAGAGTTGCTACGCAAAGAGCGACTTTATGCCAAATTCTCTAAGTGTGAATTCTGGTTGAGGCAGGTACGTCTCAACATTCCAAACAATTTCATGATCCTTATACTTAATCATAAACTCGTTGTTAGCTTGTACTTACTCAATATTCAATTCAGATCCAATTCTTGGGGCACGTGATATCTGGTGCTGGGATTGCTGTTGATCCTGCAAAGATCGAAGCTATCCAGAACTGGGAATCACCCCGCAACGCCTCAGAGATTCGGAGTTTTCTGGGATTGGCTGGTTACTACCGCCGATTCATCAAAGACTTCTCAAAGATCGCCGTTCCGCTAACAAAACTTACTCGCAAGAACGCGACCTTCTTTTGGGGAGAAGAACAGCAAATGACATTTGACAACTTGAAGAATCTGCTAAGTGAAGCACCAGTGTTAGCCCTGCCTGAAGGGAACGAAGACTTCGTAGTCTACACAGATGCATCAGGCATGGGTTTGGGTGCGGTACTAATGCAAAGAGGAAACGTCATAGCTTATGCTTCTAGACAACTCAAACCGCATGAGAAAGATTACTCTACTCATGATCTAGAGCTAACTGCTGTGACTTTCGCTCTCAAATTATGGAGACACTATTTGTACGGAACCAAGTGTCAGCTCTACACCGACCACAAAAGTTTGAAGTACATATTCAGTCAGAAGGACTTGAATATGAGGCAAAGAAGGTCAATGGAGCTGATCAAAGATTACGACTGTGAAATTCTATATCACCCGGGGAAGGCCAACGTAGTGGCCGATGCCTTAAGCAGAAAAGCGTATTGCAAGGCATACTGCTATGCCTTGACTTCCACGATACTGACTTCAACGATCATAGACGATGTAAGGGCTGCTCAGTTGCAGGCCCTAAAAGAAGAGAATGTTAAAGACGAAGATATCAGAATTCAGTTGCCATTAATGCAAGATGATGGAACTGGACTAAAGGGTGTGTATGGTAGAGTTTGGGTTCCTAAGTTCGGGAACATGCGAGATGTAATTCTCGAGGAGGCTCATCAATCTAAATTCTCAATTCATCCTGGCAGCACAAAAATTACAACGACCTGAAGGCCGATTTCTGGTGGCCAGGATTGAAAAGAGATGTCGGTCAGTATGTTGAAAGGTGCAGAACATGTCGTCTAGTCAAAGCAGAACATCAACAGCCCTATGGTAGTATGCAACCTCTTCCTATCCCAGAATGGAAGTGGGACCATATTACTATGGATTTCGTAACGAAGCTGCCCAAGACTCGTCGTCAACATGATGCCATTTGGGTCATTGTTGACCGATTGACAAAATCTGCTCACTTCATTCCAATCCGAGAAACTTATTCACTCGACCGTCTTGCCCAGATCTACGTAAACGAAATCGTTATTAGGCATGGTGTGCCTAAGTCTATTGTCTCCGACCGAGATAGTAGATTCACTTCCAACTTCTGGGCTGCTCTACAACAGGGTCTTGGTACTCGTATCGCAATGAGTACTGCATATAGACCTCAATCAGACGGGCAAAGTGAGAGAACAATTCTGACTCTCGAAGACATGCTCCGAGCCTGTGTCATGGATTTGGGTGGTAACTGGGACGATCACCTCCCATTGGTTGAATTCTCCTACAACAACAGTTACCATTCCACTATCAAGATGGCACCGTTCGAGTTTCTGTACGGAAGAAAATGTAGGACTCCAACCTGTTGGAGGGAAACAGGAGAAACTCCAATAGCCGGTCCTGCTTTGCTACAAGAAACCAATGAAAAGATACAACTCATTCAGCAGTACATGAAAACGGCACAAGATCGGCAAAAGAATTACCACGATCGCCGTCATAAAGCAATAGAGTTTCAAAAGGACGATTGGGTATACTTGAAGGTATCCCCAATGAAAGGTGTTACAAGATTCGTGAAGCGAGGAAAGCTATCACCTCGATTCATAGGACCATTCAAGATACTAGAAAGAGTTGGTAATCAGTCCTATCATTTGGACTTGCCGGAAGAATTGTCAAGTGTTCACCTAGTCTTTCATGTTGGGTACTTAAGGAAAAGTCTGGTGCCCGAGAGGGAACCATGGACTGATCACTCGGATATTAAGGTTGACGAACGGCTAAGGTTTGTTGATGAACCGGAATGCATTTTGGAGACAAAAGTCAAGAAACTACGTAACAAAGAAATTAGAATGGTGCTGGTCAAGTGGAAGCATCATAAGGGAGCTAATCACACTTGGGAATCGGAAGAAGAAATGAAGATTAAGTACCCAAGTTTGTTTAGCGCAGCATGACTTCGCGGACGAAGTATAGGCGTGGTGGAGCCCATGCTGTAACATCCCAATTTTCAATTATATGTAATTTACAATTTTAAAGACTTAATTGTTGTACCTTTGGATGATTATATCAATTTAAGTTAATTTCGATCATATTATCAGTTAAATAAAAAATACGAAGTTGAGGGGTATAATGTGCAATTGGGACAAAATAGAAATAAAAAGGGAAAAACCCTTTCATTTCCACCAACACACTTTCTCACTACTCTCTCTCTCTAACCGGTTTCTCTCTCTCTACTCTCTCTTCCTCTCGGCTCTAATTCAAGAAAACTCAAGAACTCAACAAATCCAAGTGCAAAAGTTGGAAACAAGTTGCAAATTAGGAGCTAAAACAGTTGCAGCAAACGATTTAAGGTAACATTCAATCAAATTTACGAAATTTTGATATGTTTGGTCCGGTTTTTATAGGAACCGATTTCTAAGAATTAAGTAGCAAATGTTAATCCATGTTGGAATTTATGGTTGTAATGTTCAAATCGAGTGTTAGTGATGTTGTATACAAAATTTCAGAAACAGAATCGAAGTCTAAGTATAATTTTGAGATATGTGTGTGTTTTTAGTGTGTGTTCATCGAGACACATAGAAAAATGGACACAAATGGGTTGTTTTGGTATACAAATGTTATGATATAAGTTAAATGATAGCATATAAGTTCATAGCTGCAATTTTAGATACTCAAACATGCAAAAATGGTCAAAAACATAATTATGGAAAATGTTAGAATTTTACCAAGTATGAACTCGGACTGATGATCCATCCGAATTCGGATCATCATCCTAGTTCGGATATACATTGATTTCGGACCAATGGACAATTCGGATCCTCATCCCAATTTCGGATCATGCCAATTTCGGACCAAGTATTTCGGACCACAATGACTTCGGACTATACCCATTTCGGACCAACTACATAATTCGGACCAATAGTGAATTCGGACCGAGGACCCAATTCGGACCATCCGGATTTCGGACCATCCGAATTCGGATGTGGTCCGAATTCAACTAGGGTTTTATTTAAAATTACAGAATACAATTTTTAAGCAATTACTGACACATATTCACTATTACACTTACATTACAGATCATTGTGGTGTTATCAATACACACATTGATTCAGGATCAAGTCACAAAACCAATCACTGTGAGTAACAGATTGTCATTCGAACATTTATTGTTTTTGCATTCATGTTTATACATTCAATGGCATGTTCACGTTGTTCATATACTTCATTTGGCAATCATGAAATGATTTGTTGTTATGATGCACACTCGTACTTGACATGTATTACACATGTAGCCAGCGTTCAATTGAAAGTGCATTTATTTACATCATGCTTGCACTGCATGATCATTACTTCATAATCTGATGCGACCTGGACTGGGGCTGACAGCAGGCCACTGTCGGGGACTGATCATCCCACTCGTATCCCATCAGGTTCGGCACATCCCCGATCAGCATTTGAACTGCCAACCCCATGCTAGCAATGCATGGTTTACACACACATTGAGGCTTTCACTGCCGTTTTCACATACATGGGGCTTACACTGCCCATGGTTAAGCATTGCATGTAAAGAAATATTTGTTGTTTGCATAATCTGTTTTCTCACTAAGCATTTAGCTTACTGTTGACTCACATTGTTTTCAGGCAAAGGCAAGAGTGTTGTGGGACCTTCATCTTAAGCAATCCATTTCTTATCTCGGTGACCTTAGAAGCTAATTGGTACATGGACGATGTAGCTTTGGGGCTGGGAATTTGTTACTATTAAAACAATTATGTTGATGTAATAGTTAGACTTTATCACTGTAGTCATGCACTTCACTTTGCTTTAGTGTGGATTTGCTTAATTCTAATTTAAGTATTCAATTTCAATTATCATGATTATTCATTGGGTTGTTTGTCGATCCTGGAGATTACAATTATATCATTAATTCAACAAGGACGTCACATTATTCCCCCGGACCATAATATCCCTGAAGCGCAGGCTTTTCGTGAAATGGTGGATTTCTTGGTGGAGTCCAGGATCTCATACGCACTATCGCACAACATCCAAATTGTCATTCCTTATGTGCGACAATTTTATGAACATTTGCAAGTCGATTGCACTGTCACTTCGACAATTCTAAGGACAAGAATAGCTGGACAGCCATTGGTATTTTCTGCTGATATGCTACGCCAAGTTCTGCAGCTGGGAACTCAGGAGGAAGAGAATGGGCTTATAGACTTCTCATTAAGTATTAGGCAGGCGGCCTTTGTAAGGATGGGATATAGTTTGGATGTTACTAAGACGTCCTATATGAAGAGTGGGCTCATTGGCCAATGGCGATTTCTGGCGCACGTGTTCATGGTATGCTTTGCGGCGAAGAAAGCGGGATTTGATTATATTGTATCGAAGATCCAATCAGGGATTATCGCATTGGTTTATAATCGGCGTTTCAGTTTTTCAGAGATGTTTTTCTCCGAGTTCGTTCACCAGATAACGGCTCCGGAGAGGGAAAGATTTCTTCTTTATCCCCGCTTTGTGATGATGCTCATCAGGCACTTCTTGCCAAATTTGCCGCAGCTTAATGACATTCAAAGCGTAGCGGTTATCGATAAGAGGATTTTTGCTGATTGCTCCTCTCATAGAGGAAGGTTAGCGGTCCCGGTAGAGCGACCTTTGTTTGGGGCTGTAATCGACCGGAACTTTGTCGCCCCTGATGATGCCAATTGGGCAGGTGAAGTAGAAGTTCAGCAACGACAACCACAGCAACAACGTCAACAACAAAGGCCTCAGCAGCAGAGAAGACGTCAGAGGCCTACAACGAGTCAAATTCAGGCAGATAGGCCTTCGACTAGTCAACCTCAAGAGCCACAAGAGGCAGGGCCTTCAAGTGCACCACCTGATTCTGATCCGATAACACAAACATTGGAGGAAATCTGGGCTTCTGGGCCGAATGCTAATAAAGAGATAACAGCTGAGCTTGTTGATCAACTTCTGGAACCTCCAGAAGGAGAGATTGATGTATTTAGACAAACTGATGAATATCAACCTGAGCGAGCTGCTGATGACAAGTCCACGTCATCTACAGAATCTGAAGATATGGAAGAGATTGAGGTTGAAGTTCCAGAGACTGTAACCGAGGAACCATCTGTCCAGATGGGAACATATGGATCGAGGTTAGTGGTGACTGAAGAAGGTACAAGGCGACGAGCCTCAAGGGAGTCTGATGACTCTGATTTTGAGGAAGAAGAAGTTGCTCCATTGATAACAAGGCAAAGGGCTAAACGACACCGTTTTATGCAGGGAGCTACCTCAGCTTCTGCTGCTCAACCAGAAATTCCTCAGCCTCCATCCGCTCAAACTACCATACCACCACCACCACCACCCGTTGAACCGTACATTCCATCTCCAATCATTCCGACCCTAATACAATCCATTCTATCCACCTCATCCACCTTCGCAGAGAATCAAAGGTTTTTGGAGCTGAAGAGCAGAGTTGACTTTCAACAAATTCAAATCTTTGGGTTGACAACGGCTCTCGGTGAAATACAAAAGCATAATGCCAATCTAGATATCGAGAATGCCGAGCTGAAGAAGATTGTGGATAAGGTTCAGGAAGATAACTTGGAGCTGAAAACCTTTGTAGCTGATCAAGCACCTGAAATAAGATCGATGCGCTCCCTGATTGAGCAATTAATGAAAAATCTAAAGGCTCAGGGGGAGACAAGCTGCCGAGATCAAATAGAGCTGCCCAGGGATGATGATAATGACGGCAATGATCCCAGTGCGCAAAGAGATGAGCCAGTAGATTTTTCTGCTGCTCAGCATGCTGAAACTCAGGGGGAGCCAGGTCAATCGAGAGCTGTAGGAGGAGAGGCCAGTTCTTCAAAAGCCTCAGAATCTGAAGTACGTGAGATAATAGAAGCATTGATGGACATTGATGAAGCTCCTCTAGACCTTGAATTCGATTTTGGAGATGATATAGAAGATCTAGAAGAAGGAGAGTTTGTTCCAGATGATATTGCTGAATGGAAGTCTGATGATGAGGTTGTGATAGATGAAGACGACAATGTAAATGAAGTAATCATTCAATCACAGCCTGTCACGGAACAATATGTGCAAAATGATCAACAGGTAATAGATATTGATGATGTCAAATTGGCTTCAGTAGATGATTCAGAACTGGAGGAGGCTGAAAGAGAGCCTAGCAGAGCTGAATTGTTAAATCTATGGTTCCGCAAGGAAGAGAAGAAAACTGAGCCAAAGATAAAGAAGAATATGAGGATTCCAGGTGCAGGAAACTTCTCGGGAGGTATTATTAGCTGGTTCTTCGACAGGGAACTGCAGCTTTTTATTCTAAAGAGAAGAGATGGTCTCCAATACCTGAGGTGCAAGCTTAAAGTATTCAATACATTGCCTAAGGTAGAGGTGAAGGAGTTAGCCTGGAAAGAGTTGATCAATATCGGAAATGATCCCTATGCTGAAGTGATCGCTAAGATAATCAGACGAGAGGGGAGATCTGGAAGGTTTGAAAGACTCAAACCAAGCTCTGGAAAAAGAGTCGAGGATACTTCAAGAATAGATCCTCATACAGGACGACCATGGGCGAAAATGGTTTACAAACCTGTTAAATGCCTAAGAAGGGTGCCAATGAAGAAGATGCCACAAGATATTTTGAGCAACATGAAGTGGTGGTACATTGATAATGAAACTGCTGAAGCTATCATGGAGGATCAAGGCGACAAAGTTATTTTGAGAGTGTATGATCCACTGCATCTGATAAATCTGTCAAAGGACGATCTGAAGAAGCTTCATGGTCAGCATATCTTCTTTCATGAAGGATGGAGATCTGAAGCCAGAAAGTTCCAAAAAGTAGTTAGAGCATGTATAGATGCAGGTATATACGCAGGTAGTAGTATATATAGCTCTAGTACTTAATCAAGATGTAAATAGTTAGAAGCTACCGTCAAGGGGGAGTCTGTTGGTACACCCTGTGTGACGATAGCAGTCTAAGCAATCTAGCATTTTGGTTTAAGTAATATTCAAAGTATTGAGAATTAACGAGTGTTTGATATATATGTTTATATGTTTATATATGTTTGACAGTTACTGATTGTATGTTTGAACTTGTAGGTCCCTAGAGGTTCCCAAAGTATATAGCTTTAAGCTGTAGAGGGGGGGGGGGGTGAATACAGCTATTTAAAACTACACACAATTTTCTCAATGTTTGTATGTATTATTAACAAATGTTAATTACAAACAAGCTTGAATGCGGAAAGGTTCAAGCTGAGATGACAGATACAACAGTATGTTCACTAGTCTAAGACAGACTCAAACTAGTTTACAATGAATACACTCACTAAGAAGCACTCACTGTGTTTACAAGACTTAGAGGGACAGCTTATGTAGAACAGCTTGGACACAAAGAAACTGTATTACACAGGCAGGCTTGCATGCATGAAAAACACACTTGCACGTTCACTCTTGGCTTCAGCACTTAGCTTTTTGGCTTAATCTTTCTGTCCTTAGAAGCTTCCTTTTATACTCACTCAGAGGATCTAAGAGAAACTTCTTCATTGGATGGAATGAAAAAGGAGAAGTCTTGTTTGAAAAGACAATATAACTTTACTGCACTTTTCTGAAAAGCAGACTTGTCTTCATATGTGCAGAACTTTTGTCTTTTCACTTTGTCTACTGTTGCATTGCCTTTAACTAATTAAGGAATGTCAACTTTGCGTCTTTCTTCCTTGTAAAGGCCTATTTTGATATAAGAAAAAGGTCTGTCGCCCTTTTTCAAATAACCTTTTGTCTTCATGTTACAGAACAGCGTGGGCAGGCTGAGCAGTTCTGTTTTCCACTTTGTCTTCGACTTTGTAAACTGATCTTGTAGCCAAAAACAATACATGATGACTTGGAAACGTATTCCATAAAGTGTTTAGTCTGTTCACAAAGAACAGGTTCTGTTCACAAAGAACAGAACACTTGAAAAATGCCCAAGCTGCTCACCAGTGTAGAGCAGCGTAGACAGTTTATGTCCAGCCTGTTCAGCAGACACATCAGCTTGGACAAACTGTCTTAGTTGCAACATATGCAACATAAAGAACAGCTTTTGACTGATATTGCAAATCATTTTCAGGTTTCAATAAGGCATATAACAGGCCTTAATTTCAACCTTCAAATGCATCAACAGGTTTGATTAGAAATCTCCCCCTCAGATGTAGAACAGGTTTGACTGAGACCTTTTTGTGCCTAACAGAACTTGATGTAACGTATTACAAGAAGTTCAAACATAAAGTTCAAAGATAAATTCAAGCATAAGTTGAAAACATAAGTTTCAATACGAAGTTAAATATGTGAAAGAGTAAACTCGAATTCTCTAAGGACTGGGATTCGAATCTAGGTCAGATTTGAATGAGTTACTTAGGCAGATTCGAATGTACATCCTTAGGCAGATTCGAGAGTGTCAAGGGGACAAACTCGAATGGGCCTTGGGCCTGATTCGTGTTTGGCCCACGACAAACTCGAATGAGCCTCTATAATTAGGGATTAACTCGAATCATTAAGTGACTTTTTGCAGAATTCGAGAGAGATTAAGCAAAAGGCGATTTCGAGTTTATCAGAGTTATTAGTGTTGTTTCGGAGAGAATCAATTCGTAGGTGCGTCCGTCGTCGTTCGTACAGCTTATTGATAGTCTCCGTGTTCCGAGTGAGAGTTGTTTCCGTCAACCCGTTAACGAGGATTCCGCACTCGTTGACGGTCTCGCGTCTAGATAGATCCGTAGTGGGTAGACCTTACATGTATCCTACCTTCATCCATCCTACCTTACCCACATTTACCTATACACACTCATCGCACACTACCATTTCACATCTCATCCCATCCTTGCACATCATACCCACCCCACCCCTACCTACCATGCCTATCCCTACCCCTACCTATTTACACCTTGTCCACCTTTTAACATACCATACATTATTTCTTGTACATCTACATTCTTATTATCATCATCCTCTTCACCCTCATTTACTCCTTCAGGTATATTAGATAAAGTACGTTCAGAATCAGAACCACTCTCACCTCCCCTTACTTCCTCACCAGCACCCTTAGTCTCAGTTTGGCTTCCCTGTACATCAACCCCGTGTTGATATACCTACTCATCTATGTCTCATTGGGCATGAAAACTTGGTTCTTAAGTTTCAATTGGAGCATGATCTATTCTATACAGTCTCACACTTTCAGCTTCAGCATCAGCATACTTTAACAATGATTCAGGAATTGGCATGACATTTGCATTTGGAACATCGAACTTTGTGAAGACTCATCATAACGTAGTCAGGGCATTTCTGAGCGTTTGATCTTTTTGGTATTTTGTCATTTGCCCTCAAGATACCTCTTATCAGTATTTGTATGAACCTATCTTTCAGCATCAGCATACTTTAACAATGATTCAGGAATTGGCATGAAAATTTGCATTTGGAGCATCCTGAACTTTGTGAAGACTCATCATAACGTAGTCTGGGCATTTCTGAGCGTTTGATCTTTTTGGAATTTTGTCATTTGACCACAAGATACCTCTGATTAGTATTTGTATGAACCTTTGTAGAGGCACAAATTTCTGCGCTCTATTTGTTGTCTTTGCCAACACCACCTCTTTCAAGTCTTCCCAGATACACTGAGCAAAGTCATAATGCTTGTTGAAAGCAATACCATGAAATAATCTTAGGTAGTGTATGCTTCCTCGGTCTATACCGATATGCTTTGAGGTCATACATCTGTTCATGATGCCAAACAGTGTATACCATTCTCCGTTTAAACCATTTCTGTGAAACTTTGAGCTCTTTTCTAGTGGTTTGGAATAACCCAGACATATAAGATCATGACATAGTTGATCATCAGAAACAAAGTCTTCAAAATCTGCCAGCTCAGGGAAATTGACGGTGTCAATGCATCTATGTGAGAACAGGTTATGACGCAGTCTGGCTAAGGTTATTTTGGCTTTAAACTGATCAATTGTAACTTTGAAGTGATGGTCTCCTTCATCAGGCACGAATTTGATCGTGTGCTAAAACTGATTTAGGTAGACGAGAGGAATGGAAGGTTTATATTTCAAAAGGTAACCAAGAGTGTGACATTTGAGAATCTCTACGATCATCGGATGGCTAACTTTGATGACATTTGGATCAAACCGGTTGTAATTCCCGTTAATTCAATCAAACAACCATAATAACACAATTAAGAACAAGAATCAAAACTAACCGAATGATTAATATTGCCAAGAATGAATTACAAAGATGAGAAATGACGAACTGCACTGTTGACCTAATTCCTTTATCAGATTCCGTGCAAATCAACTAATGTCAGATCTATTCAATTACAAAAGAAATATTTCTATATATATCAAATTACAACTATGCTATAATTACAAAAACTACCCTAGACTTATTTATTTCATCAATTTAAGATTGGTTCTAACATTCTCCCTATTTGATAAAATAAACTCAGTCTTCACTTTGAAAGTCCCAATTTAATCTGAAACCACCTGAGGCTCTTCCGGTTAGACAGCCTCCAATTGATCTTCGATATAAACTCAACCATGAGCTTTTTATCATATGCACTCAATGCTCCTCTCTTCGTCTTTCTTTTCTTATCGGCTGCCAACTTTCCTTTCAATCCACTCATCACCTTCTGAAGCGTTCCATCACAGAATTTGTTCAGTTTAATGCTTTGCATAGCCCTCAGCTTTCTATCCTTATCTTTATACATAACTACAGGATGCCTTACCATAATAACTTGATATTATTTCAAATCACCAGCAAACTTGATAACCCAATTTGGCGGAGTAACATTTATCTTTCTTATTTCCCTTTCAACTCCGATCTGTAGGTCTTGCACAGACATAAGCACCAGTTTGATGTGCATGAAGTGAAAAAGTGTCTTTAGTGCAAACCTACAATGCTCATTTCTCTTATTACGACATAATTCATCGAATAAATCTTCAATATCAACTAGATGCATCCAGAACATATCAGCTTCAGTAATGTATAAGTGTTTCCATCAAATCTTGTCACAGTGAAGGTAGGATAGAAAATCTTAACAAACCGATCTTTTTCAATTTTGACCAGATCAACGATCCTAAATTCACTTCTGATTTTATCCACGGGTTGAGCTTTATTCTGTAAGAAGCTTGCATAGTTTGCTAAGTTTGGCTTGTTAGGCTCCAGAACTCTAAGTAGCTTCAAAATGTACATGGAGCTTGCTTCTTGCAGAAAATTTTCTTCTCTAAATGATCTTCAAGATATGGTAACTTATTCCTCTTTCTGATATATTCTGCAGATTTCTTAGAAGACAGCTCCAACCCCTTTTTCTTCTTCTTACTAATCTCTTCTTCATTGAGCGGAGTCAAAATATCCATGATCTCTCTTTGGACAATCTGCTGAGCTTCAAATCTTAACTGATGTTGTCTTTGTGATTCGTCAGCTAAAATGTATTCATTGAAGAACCTGTCCATTATTTCAACTTTGTTCAACTCTGTAACCACTTGTGGCATAACACTCTCCACATGAAATGGTTCTATTACTTCTTCTTCTTTAACATTGACCATAACCTAGACTTTTGAACCGTCGGTATAGGTATATCATCTTTCAAAATCTTTTGAACTAAAACCTCTTCTTCTTCAATTCTTTATGCTCTCATAGCTACATCTGTTAACTCAATAACATCATCATCTTCAGACAAATCAATCTCTACTTCTTTCTCTACATCCTCAATCGTTAGTGTCTGTTCTTGAACTTCATCATCTGAATCATCGTACTTGATCAAAATTGTAAATATCTGATTGAATACTTAAAGGAACTGGAACATCTTCATAAAGAATCAATTCCAGTCCGCTTTGAGCAACAATAGATTTTTCTTTGGGGCTTCCAGCTTCAACCTTTTCTTGTAGTTCTGTTTCTTTATCTAGATATGTTATCATTAGAAGGCCAGTTCCTTGCTCATTAAGCTTCCTCCTCTTCTCCCCCTCATGAGGAGCATCATTGGAGTCTTCATCATGCTCATCATGCTCATCATGCTTACGCTTCGGAGTAGAAGCTTGAGCTTTACATGTTTGCTCGACAGCAGATATCCTCTCAGACATGTCTCCTAATGCTGTTATGACCGTGCTCGCCAATCTAATCATGCATTCACGCATCTCGTCAAACTAATCATACATAAACTCTCTGAGCTCTTCAATAGCTTGATTTGGATCTTTTTGTGTCATTTCTTCTTCAGTCACATTCTTACCATTCAATAGTTTGTGAATGTTTGCCATTTGATCCATCATTTCTGATAATTGGCTTGTCATTTGAGTTGTAACTCCAGCAACTGCCGCATTTAAAGCTTCATCCAACTTTGTTTCCGTAACAAACGGGGAAATACTAACCACTGGGTCACTTAGACTTCCAGTTGTCACCACCATCGAACTTGTGAAAAGAACGTCTGTGTGGCCAGTGCTCAGAGTTGGCAAAGATGTGTCTCTGACTGGACTTCCAACCTCTTCAAGTGACGGAGCAACAAATGCTTCCGTTTCTAAGGTTGTTCCGGTAGTAACACGAAGTTCAACCACACTTACTTCAACACATGAAGTGGACTCGAGTGTCCTTGTGTGTATAGGTTCTATTGTATGTGCAAAAAATTAAGTTGTACACCCGGGCAGATGTGTACTCTGTTCAATATCCATAAAATCGAAAGGATTTTCGGATAGATTGTGTGCTTCATCCCGGTGAGGAGTTGAAACATTCTCTTGTTGAGAGGAGAATGAGTGGCTAGAGGGTGCAGTCGTCAGTGGGATACTGACTAATTCAATGCTAACTCCCATTTGGGAGCTAACAGCTGATGTGGTTTGATCCCGGCTATTTGGGCTAGGAATCTCCCTCACTCTCTGCCTCGATATTTCAACAATATCTTTCTCTGGAACGTTTTGAGCTATAGAAATTTCAATCAATTCCTGCACCTCCCTCATTTGTATCATGACCACCCTCATCATCATCATCATCATGATCATCATCATCATCATTCCCTTCCGCAGCTCCCTCAGCAGTATTTGATAATGTATGCTCAGAATCGGAACTGCTCTCACCACCCCTTTCCTGCACCTCTACACCCTCACTTACAACTTGGCTGCCCTGAACATCAGCCCCATGCTGAAGTTCCTGCTCACCTAGAGCTCCCTAGTTAAGAAAGCCTGGTTCCTGGGTTTCTACAGGAGCATGATCTATTCTGTATAGCTTCACGTGCTCACTCTCTTGATCTGCATATTTTAATAATGGTTCTGGAATTGGCATTATATTTGCATTCGGCGAATCCTGTACTTCATGCAGACTCATCATCGCATAGGCAGGGCACCGTTGAGCATTTGTTCGTTTAGGAATCTGTTCATTGCCCCTTAATATTCCCCTTATCAGTATTTGAATGAATCTTTGAAGTGAGACAAACTTTCGTGCCCTATTCGTCGTCTTGGCTAACACCACCTCCCTCAAGTCCTCCCAAATACATTGAGCGTAGTCATAATGCTTATTAAAAGTAATCCCATGAAAAATTAGGAGACAATGAATGCTGCACCTATCTATTCCAGTATGCTTGGACGTCATGCATCTGTTTACAATTCCAAAAAGTGTGTACCATTCTCCATTAAGTCCATTTCTATGGAACTTTGAGCTTTCGATAGCGGTTTAGAGTATCCTAAGCAAATCAAATCATGTACTAATTCTTCATCAGATACAAAATCTTTGAAATCTGCTAGCTCTGGAAAGTTCACAATATCGATGCCACGTGGTAGAAACAGATTATGTCTAAGTCTTGATAGTGTAATCTTCATCTTAAATTGATCAATGGTAACCTTGAAGTGATGGTTACCATTAGCTAGGACAAACTTGATTGTATGCCAAAATTGCTGTAGGTACACTTGGGGAATTGAGGGTTTGTATTGAAGTAGATAACCTAAAGGATGTCCTTTAAGAATGTCTACTATGATTGGGTGGCTGACTTTTATTATCTTGGGATCAAGGCGATGGTTGTTGTCACGAAAGGGTAGGCAATATATAGGTTTGACTAACTGATTGTCTGGGATGAGTGTGGAAGGTGAAGGTCGGGTGACAGTAGCGGATCTCACTCGTTTAGATACTAATGTATGATGTGAAGATGAACGGGAATCAGATGAGTTTGAAGGTTGGGATTGAGCTGGGGATGCCCTTTGAAACCTGTGAAAAATAATAGACATGTTAGAATCATCAGATAATCAAATGAAATCCTGCAAATAGAAAAATAAAACATATTGCTAGAATTTGGAAAAATATGTGTTTCCCTGTTTAAAGCATCGGGATTCCAGAAAATAATATTAAAATATTATGGTAAGGATTCCAAAGTCAATCGTTAAGAGTCCAATGTTATAAAAACACAGATTTTAAAAATTTCTCGAAAAATGTGAAATTTTTTTGAAAAATTAAAATTCCTCAACACTTAGAAAATTTTTTGAAAATTGAGGATAAACCTCGACTGAAACTTGATGTTTCTGAATGACTCATGACCCAACTCAAATTGCATAATTATGGAACTCGAGTGAAGAAAGACTTTCTCGAATGAAGGTATGGACCAACTCGAATAAGGTTGATGTTTTCTCGAAAGACACATAAGACAAACTCGAATGGAACTGTTGGTTTCTCGAAAGGAATTGATTATCGAGACTTGATGGACAAAACTTTCTAAGTCCTAAAGCTGTTCAACTCAACTAACAATAAAAGTTCCTCGAACTAATGATGAGCCCTACTCGAATTAAACATGGAAAGACTCGAATGAAACATGATAGGACTCGAATCATCTATGAGACCAACTCGAATTAAACATGATAGAACTCGAATCAACTATGTTATTGAGGGTAATTCTAAAATATTTCAAAGTCTTGCAAATTAACCAACTCGAATAACAATTAACACTTTATTGAATCAAGAAGTATCCAACTCGAATGAATTGAAAAGTTTCTCGAGTGGACCTTCAGTCAACTTGATTAAAACTTTAAACATTCTCGAGTAGTGTTAATCGAGAAAAAGCTTAAAATTTTTTTCTATGTCCAGAAACACTTATAATTTAAAATTTTCAATTCAAGGACTAATTTACTTATCCAAAAGTTTAGTCCTACTCGAAAATTGATTTTGAACAACATTTGTTTACAGAACATTGTCGCAGAAACAACAATTTCATACCAAGAAAATTCAATTTTCAGTATGAACTCGAAAACTTTGAATCCTGAAAAATTCAAAATTAATGTTTGTGTGATAAAATGGGGCTTGAAAATGAATTTTCAAGTTCATGTAAATGATACGCATACCAACACACAATTTATTTCAGATTATGAGCATCAAATCAGTAAAACCCATAAACACACACTAAGCACATACGAACACACACACATAATATTCTATATGAATAAAACTCACATACTGAAACTGAAACTAAACAAATAGAAGGGAAAACATGAAATAGACTTACAATGTTAATCACAAATGTTGAAATTCTGAATTGGAAAGGGTTTCTTCGTGATTAAGAAAACAGAATGAGTGAAGTCAGAGAAGAAGATGTAACAGTACCCAATGTGTTGAAAAAGTATTTTTGAATTTTGAAATTCAACTTTATAGTTAAAATTTCAAATTCGGCCCACTCACCATTTGGTTTTTCATTTTAAGCCCATATCATTTCAACAAAAGTAATCACACACACACAATATTGACATTAATAAAAAATTACAACTAAAAAAATGAACTAAAAAAATTGAACACAACTAAAAAATATAACAAATAACAAACAAAAATTTGTACTAAAAAAATTAACCAAAATAAAAAATATTACAGAAACAGAAATTGCTCCCCCTTGATTTTTCCAGTTTAGCTCTCCCTCAGATGAATATATATTTTAAATGACAGCTCCCCCTACCAAAATCAGATAAAAATTTATCAGATTTTTAAGAATCAGATAAAAAATTATCTTTCTGCTCCCCCTGCTCATGACAATCCGAATCTGTTAAAATCTGAAAAATTTAAACTTTTAAAGTCACATGAGATTAACATCAAATTTAAATCAAATAAAAAATGTAAATTTAAAATTATAACTTGTAAGTACTGAATGTTTAAATCTAACGATTCAGCATACCCAACTTGTATACCAAAAAATTAAAACGTTTTTCATCTAAGGCTGTGGTAAACAAGTCAGCTAATTGATATTCAGTACATACAAAATATAATTCTATATTACAAATTTCTACATGATCTTTTATAAAATGATACCGGATGTCAATGTGTTTGGTTTTAGAATGTTGCACCGGATTGGAAGCTATGACTATTGCACTTTTAGAATCACAATAAATTGGAATCTTTTGCGGTGTAAACCCGTAGTCTCTGAGTTGGCTCTTCATCCACTACACTTGGGAACAACACGACGATACGACAACGTATTCAGCTTCGGTTGTTGACAGTGAAACACAATGTTGTTTCTTGGATGACCAGCAGACGGGTTTGTCACCTAGGAATTGTACTGCTCCTGATGTGCTTTTTCTATCCATTTTGTCACCTGCGTGATCAGCATCAGAGAAGGCAGTTAATGTAAATGAGGAATCCCGAAATACCACAAACCTAAGTTTGGTGTTCCCTTTAGATATTTGAAAATTCTTTTGGCAGCAGCCAAATGTGATTCTTTCGGATGTGCTTGATATCTAGCACAAACACATGTAGCAAACATAATATCACGTCTACTTGCAGTTAGATACATTAATGACCCAATTATGTCTCGATAATGAGTTACATCTATAGGTTTCCTTGAAATGTCCTCATCGAGTTTGGATTTGGAATCTGGAGCCATGGGAGTTTTCATAGGGGTACTATTTACCATGTTAAATTTCTTTAACATGTCCTGAATATATTTGGACTGATTGATGAAAATACCATCAGTCAGTTGTTTCACTTGTAAACCCAAGAAAAAATTAATTTCTCCCATCATACTCATTTCAAATTTTTAGGACATTAAGAAAGTAAATTTCTTGCAAAACTCTGGATTTGTAGACCCAAATATTATATCGTCTACATATATTTGAATAACTATAATATTTGGACCTTGACGTTTTATAAACAGGGTTGTATCCACTGCACCTTTATTGAATCCACATTTCAAAAGATAGTTTGAAAGTGCATCATACCAAGCACGAGGTGCTTGTTTAAGGCCATACATGGATTTATCCAAAATATATACATGGTCAGGCTTCGTAGGATCAGTAAACCCTTCGGGCTGATATGTATATACTTCGTCTGTCATTTGCCCATTTAAAAACGCATTTTTTACATCCATCTGATAAATGGTAAAGTTTTTATGAGCTGCAAAAGCTAAAAACATTCTAATAGCTTCTATCCTAGCAACTGGAGCGAATGTTTCATCGTAATCAATTCCCTCTTGCTGACTATATCCTTTGGCAATGAGGCGAGCCTTGTTTCGAATGATGATACCGTGTTTATCCTTCTTATTCTTGAATATCCACTTCGTGCCGATGATGGAATTGTCTTTTGGTCGCTCCACCAATCTCCAGACCTTCAACCTTTCAAACTGATTTAGCTCTTCTTGCATAGCACGATCCAGTCAACATCAAGTAGAGCTTCTTCCACATTTTTTGGCTCAATTTTACTCAGAAAATTTGAAAATACGCACTCGTTCATGGTTGCTCTTCTGGTTTTAACTGAAGCTGAAGGATCACCTATTATGTTTTCAGTTTGGTGATTCCTTGTCCATTTAAAGGTATGTGGGTAAGGTTGAAGTTGGTCTTGATTGGGGTTTAAATCCAGATAGGGAATTCGATGATTTGCTTCTGAGGTTGATGGAATATCAACTGAGAGCGGGGTTTCTGAATTTTCAAAAGGCAAGGGGGTTTCAGAAGATACTGTAGGTTGGATAGGTTGTACACTGTCAACAGGTTAGTGTACGTCTGTCGTTGAAACCCCTCAAGATTTTTCCGAAATTGGTTGGTGAGAATAATCTGAGAGTATGACCGGATCTTTAGTAATCCTGTTAGGCACCAAATTTGACACATTAGGTTTGGTCTATTCAAAGTAGTCTTCATAAAAATTCTCGAACAGTTTATTTAAATCATTATTTTCTGCACTCTGTTCAGATGACTTCATAGAAGTCGGCTGGTGAAGATCGGTCCTGAACTGGTATGTTCAGAAGCCATTACAAAGCCTTCATCGAATTTAACATTGACGCTTTCATTATCAGTCTTTGTCCTCTTATTGTAGACTCGGAAGGCTACATACTCTTTTGAATAGCCAATGAAGATGCCTTCATCCGCTTTTTGACTGAACTTTCCTAAATTGTCTTTGTCGTTTAAGATAAAACACCTGCATCCAAAGACATGAAAAATTTTTACATTAGGGACTCGTTTATTTATTAGTTCATACGGAGTCTTTCCGAATCTCTTGTTGATTGTAGATCTGTTCTGCGTAAAACAAGTCGTTGCTACAGCTTCAGCCCAAAGGAATTACGAAAGGTTTGAACATGCCATCATCGTTCTTGCAGATTTCACAAGGGTGCGATTTCTTCGTTCAACTACACCGTTTTGTTGTGGAGTGCGAGCTGCTGAGAATTAATGTGTTATTCCCACAGAATTTAGAAACATCTCAAGTGATTTGTTCTTGAATTCTGTCACATTATCTGATCTAATGGTTTGAACTGAAAGTTGCAACTTGACTTGAATTCTGCAAATGAAGTCGATTATGATCTCGATAGCATCAGACTTGGATCCCAGGAAGAATACCCATGTGTATCTGGAGTATTCATCAACTATTACCAACACATATCTCTTTTTGTTTATGCTCTGTACTCGCATTGGCCCATACAAGTCCATATGAAGAAGTTCCAATGCTCTCGTTGAGGAGTGTTCAGCTTTTGACTTGTGAGACGCTCTAAATATCTTTCCTTTTTCACAGGCTGCACACAGCTGCTCTTTTTGAAATCTGAGTGTTGGAAGCCCTTTGACTAGCCCACCTTTTGCAAGGTTGGTTAACTCTTTAAAATTCAAGTGTGAAAGAAGGCGATGCCATAGCCAAGATACTTTAGATGTTGCTTTGGATAATAAACAAACATCTTTCTTCAGATTTATTGAGGCTAGGTCTATCGAGTACAGATTTGTTTTTCTATTTCCTGCAAGTATCTCATCCCCTTCTCCAGATCTAATGCTGCACCGATTTGCTTTAAAATTGACCTCTAATCCTTTGTCGCATAGTTGTCCAATGCTGAACAGATTGTGACCTAGACCGTCAACGTAGAAGACTTTTTGTATCGTGATCTTGTCGTACTCAAGACTCCCATATCCTTTGATCGGACAAAATTGATCATTTCTGAAATGAACCGTCCCACAGAACTTATCAACAAAGTTTGTGAGAGTTTCTCTCTGTCCGGTCATATGCTTTGAGCAGCCGGAGTCAAGATACCACACATGATTTACCTATAAGACGAAAGAAGACGTGAGGTACCCACTTATAGTTGGGTACTTTGGATTTCGGTAAATCATGTGTTTTGTTATTATTCTTTTCATCAGATAGTGCCTTTAATTTTGGAACCCACTTTTTAACAGTACTTTTAGGTATCCATTTTTGTACAGTTTGGTGTGGAACTGATTTTGAAATATGCTGCTTTGGAACCTTTTCCTGTTTAAAAGAAGGAACTTTTTCCTTTGGTAACTAAACGAACTTATCATATTTAGCATGCATTGAATGACAACAAGCAGAATTTAAAGCAAGTAAGTCAGTTTGAGAGTATTTATTACATCGTTTATCAGTAAATTTATTACATACAAAACTATCAAATTAACTAATCCCTATCAGTAACAAGACTTTTTTTGACTCTCCACTCTTGTCTTAAACTCTTGTTTTTCATTTCTCGTTGCTTCTTGCGCCATTCTTTTTTCCGAGAACTTTTCACAATATCATCTGACATAATAGAAACACGAGAATTAGTCGTTTTAGAAATATGTTTATCCTGTAAAATTCTCTTACCTTTGGAAGTATGGACTTTCTGTGCAATAGAATCCCTTGAGGAAGATGATTCACCTTTTTCATATTTAGAAGTCACAAAATGAACTTTTGTTTTCTCGTTTTTCAGTTGTAAAACTGGTGAATTTTCTGATGTATCCTTAGAATCTGTAGATATTCTTTTCAGAATACTAACAGGTTCTTTAGGTTTTTCAATTTGTTTGTCATGTAATGGTTTAACAAATTAATCTATTTTGACAAACATTTCTTCCAATGAGTTGAAATCCGAGTTCATATACAGATCAAAATCTTGTTCAGAATTAATAGAATCAAGTTGAATTGAAGATTTTTGATTTGGTTGAGATTTGTTGTCTGGCTGATTTTGTACCTTTAATTTTAAAGATTTAATTTCAGCCCTAAGATTTTGATTTGAGACTCAAAAGTTTTGATTTTCAATTCAAGATCAGAGTTTATCTTCTCAAGAATTGAATTTGGTAAATATGGCTTTTGAGAATGAGTAGTATTTTCAGATAAATCGTTATCAGAATAAGTCTGAATATACTCCTCATAAATGCAAGAATTTTGATAAGATTCATTCAATCTGTTGTAATCGACAGTATTCTACATTTTATCGGATCTCAACCTTTTAGAATCTTCACTTGATTCTATTTCATCCGAAGCTTTCACAAAAACCATTTGTAATCCTAAATTCATGTATCTGACATCACATAAAGTAGGTGAATTTGAAATTGCTTTTGTCAGATATTTAGGATTTGTCCAACCTATACCTGATCTAGAATTATAAAATTCGGTATCTTTAGGTTGATTTAAATATATCGTTTGATCAGTTTGACCTCGTTTTATAAACTCATCTTCCAAAGATTTAATTTTCTCGTAAAGTTTTGTTCTTTCATCAAATATGACATGATATTTCACAGAATAACTTGATGCTTCTAATTCAGCTAAATTCAGTTTTTCTGTTAGGTCATATATATTGCTATTCAGTTTCTGAATTTGACTTTGAAGATCATTTGCTTTATCTTGTAGATCTGATACAGCTCGTAACGCTAATGCCTTATCTTTGGAAAAATCTAATACTAACGCATGTTCTTGACTTAATTTGTTTTCCAAGGAATGGACATTTTTCTTTTCAGCTTTTAAATATTCTTTAAATTTCTTTAACATGTAAGCCATTTGCGTCAGTTTTTGATCTAGCATGCAGGAGTCATCATTTTTAGATTCAGAGTTAGTTTGTACCTCAGGTGTCTCTGAAGTCTCTGATGTATCTAATATTGAGTCATCATTATCTTTATCCTTGCTACATTCAGCATCTCCTGTTGCCATTAGTGCTAACTCTTTAGTCAGTTCCTTATCATCATCAGACTCTTCTTACTCTTCAGTGTCCTCATCCGTCAAACCTACCCAAACTTCATCTTCAGCTATCATTGCAGACTCACTAAATTCTGAATCATTTAAAAACTTCAGACTTCAGACAGATTTGTGCATCTTCATCTAAAATATCTTCGTCTTCAGATAATTGGAGCCAGTGATCATCTTCAGCCATCAAAGCTTTGCCGGCCTCCTTTTCCTTTGCTAGTAGTGCCTTACGAGTGTAGTATTCTGAATTTTTAACTACAGGCAATCTACATTCTCTAGCATAATGGCCTGGTTTGCCACAGTTGTAGCACTTTTGCTCAGAATCCTTCTTAGCTGGCTTTTCAGATTTTTCATATTTGTCTGTTTTCTTACCACTGCTCTATCCTGATTTATCATATCTGTCTTTCTTTTCAAACTTCCGTGAGCCTGTTTTGTACCTCATCTTGTTGTTAGTTGGTTTCCGGTAAAACTTCTTCTGAAATGCCTTCGTCAGTAATGCCATTTGTTTCTTCATCTCTTCTATTTCAGAATCAGTTGAGGAATCCGATGAGTCTGACTCTGATGAAATGCTACTCACTACTACTCGTTTCTCCTTCTTTCGCTTGTATTTTTACTTCTTGTCTGCCAACAAAGCTAAAGGATCAACAGTTTCTTTTTCAGCCTTCTTCTTTCCTGACATCTTCCTTAAAAAAACTTCCTGGTAGTTCTTAAGGTTTTCAAATACCATGTGAAAGTCCATGTCTTCAATATCTTTGGTTTGCTGAATTATCATTGCGATTTTCCCACTCCGGATTTAGTACGTTCAGTAATTTCACATTGATGTCTAAATTTGACTTTGTGACACCATTCATATTCATTTCACTGACCAGACTGACAAACCTTGATCTGAAGTTCTCAAACGTCATTAAACTGTTTCGGGCTCTATTTGTTGCTGCTCTGTCTGAACCCCTCATCAACTTACAAACCTCATCCCAAATGGATTTGGCTGTTTTGGTATTAGTCAGACAGGTATATATATCATTTGGTATAGATATCAGCAACAGTTTTCTAGCTGTCTTGTCCCCCAGTTTTCTATGCTTTTGTGCTTCAGTTAGGTTTGTGACCTCAATGGTTCTTTCAGGTATTGGAGGGTTGCCGGTGGGTACATCAGGTATTGTCTCAAGAAAAATAGCTGGTCTGTCATTGAGTGACTTCAGCATCTCATCAGACTGGTCATGGAAACTAATAAACTCAAGAAATCTTTCCCTCCATTGTACGTATTCACCTCTGTACAAAATTGGAGGTTTTGTTTCCGACCCCATGGCTAGTGCGTCTTTAGACATTTTGACTGAATAACAAGAATCTTCCAAGATCTTTTAAATGAAAATTTGATTGAATTTGAAAAATTGATCAAACTTGAATGTAAGTTGATCAAACTTAAATGAGTATAGATTGAAACTCGAATAATAAATGTGAAAACTCGAACAATGAATGTGAAAACTCGAATTGTTAAGATGGAAATTCGAATCTAGAAAAAATCAATCAACATTTTAATAAGACAACTCGAATGCAAAAAATTGTCTGTTCAAACTCGAATCTACAAAAAATCAATCAACATTTCTCGATAAATGTTTCAACCGAGTTTGAGAATTATAAAAAGTTCTAAGTCTTAAACCTTTCAAACTCGACCGAAACATAAACTTTTCTCAAAAGCTTATTTGTGAAACTCGATAAACTTGAAGAGTTTTCTCGAGTACTTCATTGTCCAACTCGATCAATACTAAGATTTTGATGAATAACCCTTTGATCGAGTTTGAACAGAAAATAATTCTAAGTCCCATTTTATACTCTGAAATTTCAAAAATTCAATTCCAGGGACATTTGAACCGAAACTTTTACAGGTTCCTACTCGAAAACACCTTTTAAACAACTTTCCTTCACTGATGTTGTTCCAAAAACAACATTTTAATCCATTAAAATCCAAATTTCCAGAAGGTTCAAAAACTCGAAAAAATTTGAATTTCAAACTCAAATTAAATGTTGTATGGTGTGTTATAAGACTTGAAATTTGATATCCAAGCTTATTTGAACATTATACTCACACACATACTTTCAATTTCGGATTTGAAACACAAACTAACAATTTGACATTTACACACATCGACACACAGTTAAGAACACACAGTCACATATAGAGGCACCACAAACTCGAATAAAAAAATATTACAAAAGAGTATCAGTCATACAAAAAAACTTACAATTTTGTTTCTGAAATTGCAATCCAACACACAAAATCAGGTTGCTTCGTGACGAAGAAATATCGAGAGATATTCTGGAAAGAAAGTGAACAGTGGTCAGGTATTGAAAAAGTTGAATTTGAATTTCAAAATTCAAATTTATAGGCACTTTTGAAACTTTACACCCGGCCCACAAAACTAACCCAATCTCTTATTGAACCGTTTAAGCCCAAAAAAAGAAATTTAACACACTTAAAACAAATTTAACACCTAAAAAAAATTTACCCAACACAAAAATAAAATGACTTGAAAAAATGTTGATAAAAAAAACATGAACAAAACAAATAAAATGTTGCTCCCCCTTGAATTGTGCATTTAAGCTTCCCATCAGATTGATATCACTTTTTTAAACTTGCTCCCCCAACAATTAAACAGATAAACAATTATCATATATCCAAATATCAGATAAAATTTTCCTGTTTGCTCTTCCTGCATATGACAATCCGATTATGTTAAATCTCAGAAAAATTAAAACATTTTAAATCACATGAGATTAACAAGCATTAAATCAAGTTAAAAATATTGTAAAATTAAAATTATATTGTGTAACAATTGAATTTTTAAATCTATCGATTCAACATACCTAATTTGTATACCAAAAAGTTAAAGCGTTTTGCATCTAACGCTGTAAACAAATCAGCTAGTTGACATTTAGTGGGTACAAAATATAATTCTACATTACCATAGTCTACATGATCTTTTATGAAATGGTACCGAATGTCAATGTGTTTAGTTTTGGAGTGTTGCACCGGATTAGACGCTATTGCAATTGCGCTCTGGGAATCACAAATAGATAGGAATCTTTTGAGGTGTAAACCTGTAGTCTCTCAATTGGCTCTTCCTCCACAACACTGGTGAACAGCATGGTGAAACAACAATGTACTCAGTTTCTGCTGTTGATAGTGATACACAGTGTTGTTTCTTGGATGACCAGCAGACAAGTTTGTCACCAAGGAATTGAACTGCTCCTGATGTACTCTTACGATCCATTTTATCACCTGCATGATCAGCATCAGAAAAATCAATCAATGTAAATGATGATTCCCTAGGATACCACAAACCTAAGTTTGGAGTTCCTTCAGATATCTTAAAATACGTTTGGCAGCAGCCACATGTGATTCCTTTGGATGTGCCTGATATCTAGCACAGACACAAGTAGCAAACATAATATCAGGTCTACTTGTATTTAAGTACATTAATGACCCAATTATCCATCGATAATGAGTGACATCAACAGGTATCCCTGAAATGTCCTCATCAAGTTTAGATTTAGAATCAGGAGCCATGAGTGTTTTCATGGGAGTACTATTGACCATGTTAAATTTCTTCAACATGTCTTGAATGTATTCTGATTGATTGATGAAAATTCCATTACTCAGTTGTTTTACTTGTAATCCCATGAAAAAATTTATTTCACCCATCATGCTCATTTCAAATTTTTAGACATTAAAAATGCGAACTTTTTAAAAAATTCAGGATTAGTAGACCCAAATATTATACCATCTACGTATATCTGAATTACTATGATATCTGGACCCTGACGTTTTAAGAATAAGGTAGTGTCCACTGCGCACTTGTTGAAGCCACAATTCAAAAGATAATTTGATAGGGCATCATACCAAGTTCGGGGTACTAGTTTAAGGTCATACAGTGACTTGTCTAAAATATATACATGATCAGGCTTCGAAGGACCTATAAATCCTTCGGGCTGATATGTATATACTTCGTCAGTTAACTCCTCATTTAAAAACGCAACCTTTTTTTATCCATTTGATACATAGTGAAATTTTTATGAGTTGCAAAAGCTAGAAACATTCTAATGGCCTATATCTGGGCAACAGGGGCAAATGTTTCATCATAATCAATTCCCTCCTGTTGGCTGTATCCTTTGGCTACGAGACGTGCTTTGTTCCGAATGATGACACCGTTTTCATCTTTCTTGTTCCTGAAGATCCACTTCGTGCCAATGATGGATTTGTCTTTTGGTCTTTCCATCAATCTCCAAACTTTCAACCTTTCAAACTGAGTGAGCTCTTCCTGCATTGACACAATCCAGTCTGCATCCAGAAGAGCTTCTTTCACCGTTTTTGGTTCGATCTTGCAAGAAAAATTTGAGAAGAGACATTCATTTAAGGTAACTCTCCGGGTTTTAACAGAAGCAGAGGGATCACCAATTATATTTTCCGGTGGGTGGTCCCTTGACCATTTGAAAGTATGTGGATAAGGTTGAAGCTGGTCTTAATTGGGATTTAAGTCCAGGTAGGGAATACGGGGGATATGTTCCGAAGTTGATGGGATATCAATTGAGGTAGGGGTTTTTGTATTTTCAGAATTCAAGGGAGTGTCATTAGTTTCTGGAGCTTGAAATTGTTGTACACTTTTAGCAAGAATGTGTACATCAGTCGTTGAAACCTCTCCAGTATCTTCAGAAATTGGTTGATGTGAATGATCTGAGACTACGACCGGATCTTCAGTAGTCCTGCCAGGAACCAAAATTTGAACATCAGATTTGGTCTTTCCAAAATAGTCTTGATAAAAATTTTCAAACAATTTATTTAGATCATTCATATCGTCTTTATGCTCTGTTGACTTCACAGAAGTCGACTGTTTAGACTCGGGTCTTGAACTGGCGTGTTCTGGAGCCATTACAAATCCTTCGTCAAATTTCACGTTTACGCTCTCGTTGACAGTCTTCGTGCGTTTATTATAGACCCGGAATGCCACCGATTCATTCGAGTATCCAATGAATATGCCTTCGTCGGCTTTCTGATTAAATTTTCCCAAATTGTCTTTATCGTTCAAGATGAAACACCTGCATCCAAAGACATGAAAAAATTTAATGTTAGGTACTCGTTTATTTATCAGTTCATATGGTGTTTTTCCGAATCTTTTGTTTATAATGGATCTGTTCTGGGTGAAACACGCAGTTGCCACAGCTTCAGCCCATAGGAATAACGGCAGATTAGAATATGCAGGTATCATCCTAGCATTTTCCACAAGCATACGGTTTCGTCTTTCAACTACTCCGTTTTGTTATGGGGTACGAGCTGCCGAAAATTGATGCGTTATCCCAACAGAAGTCAGAAATGTCTCGAGGGACTTGTTCTTGAACTCTATACCAATATCAGATCTAATGGTCTGAACTGAAAGCTGCAACTTAACTTGAATTTTGCGTATGAAGTCAATGATTATCTCTGTAGCTTCAGACTTGGATCTCAGGAAGAAAAACCATGTGTATCTTGAATAATTATCTACGATCACCAACACATATTTCTTCTTGTTGATACTTTGTACCCGCATAGGCCCGCATAAATCCATATAATATAGCTCTAATGGCCTTGTTGAAGAATGTTCAACCTTAGATTTGTGTGACGCCCTCACCATCTTTCCTTTTTCACACGCTGCACACAACTGATCCTTTTGAAATCGGAGAGTCGGTCTAGCTTTAACTAAACCACCTTTTGCAAGATTAGTCAGTTCTTTAAAGTTCAAATGAGATAGACGGCGATGCCACAACCAGGCCTCTTTTGATGTTGCCTTTGACAGAAGACAAACATCTTTCTTCAAATTGATGTTCACTAAGTCTATGGAGTACAAATTGGTTTTCCTATTTCCAGCTAGGATTTCCTTCCGTTCCCCAGATCTTATACTACACCTATTTGCCTTGAAATTAACTTCCAACCCTTTATCGCACAACTGGCTGATGCTAAACCGATTGTGGCCAAGACTATCAACATAGAATACCTTTTGATATGTTATCTTGTCGTATTCTAGACTTCCATAGCCTTTGATCGGACAGAACTGATCGTTTCCAAATCTGACCGTCCCAAAGAATTTGTCAACAAAATTTGTTACGGTGTCTCGCTGTCCGGTCATATGCTTGGAACATCCGGAGTAAAGGTACCACAAATGATTTACCTACAAGACGAAGTAAAACATGAGGTACCCACTTATAGTTGGGTACTTTGGATTTCGGTAAATCATGTGGTAATTCTTCAGGCATAGAAACAAATAAATTCTTTGTCTTTGGAACCTAATTTTGAACAGTCTTTTTGGGTATTTATTTTTGTACAGTTATTTTGGGAACTAATTTTGCACTGTTTTTCTTTGGATCCCTTTGCTGTTTGAAACTGGGAACCTTGTTCTTTGGAATCCATACAAACATATCAAAATTATGCACAAATTTAACATTCAACACATGACATTTGGCAGAATTTAATGAAAACAGTTTAGCATATGAGTATTTAGAATATTGTTTAACAGAAGATTTATTACAGGACGGAATTATTTACAGATCTAATCCTATCTGTAACACTCAAATCTTTCACTCTCCACTCCTGTCTAAAACTCGTCTTTTTCTTTTCCACTTGCTTCTTTCTTCAAATATGCTTCGGTGTTCTTTTCACAGAATTATCTCTTACATAATAGAAGAACACAAAATAGTCGATTTAGTATCAGCTTTAATCTGCAAAACTTTCTTACTTTTTGAAGTATTTGCTTTCTTTGCCATTGTAACTTTAGATGAAGATGATTCACCTTTTTCTAATTTTAGAGTGACAAAAGATACTTTTGCTTTCTCCTTTTTATGTACAACAGGTGATGGAACTGATTTAACCTTAGAATATGTAGGTATTCTATTCAAAATACTAACAGGTTCTTTAGGTTTATCAGTTTGTTTGTCATTAAGCGGTTTGATAAACTCATCAATTTTAACAAACATGTCTTCCAAAGAGTTGAATTCAGAGTTCATATACAGATCAAACTCTTTTTCAAAATTGACAGAATCAGGTTGAATTGAAGATTTCTGATCTGGTTGAGTTTTTCTTTCAGACTGGTTTTGAAGTTTTAGTTCCAAATCTTTAATCTCAACCTGAAGCTTTTCTTTTTTAGTCTCAAAAGTTTTAAGTTTCAATTCAAGATCAGAATTTATATTTTCTAGAATTGAGTTCGAAATGTATGGCTTTAGAGTGTAAGAAGTACTTTCAGACAAGTCTTTATCAGAGTATGTCTGAATATACTCTTTAGATATACTTGGATTTTATAACTATCATTAAGTTTGTCATAATCCAGAGTATTTTGCATTTTGTCCTTTCTCAACCTTTTCATATCTTCATCTGATTCTACCTTATCTGATGCTCTTAAAAATAACATCTGTAATCCTAAATTCATGTATCTAGTATCATACAAAGTTGGGGAACATGAAATGGCTATTGCTAGATACTTAGGATTATCACAACGAATTCCTAATTTAGAATTATAAAAATCAGTGTCCTTTGGTTGATTAAGATGAATAGTCTGATCTTTTTGTCCTCTTTTAAGAAATTCATCTTCCAAGGATTTAATTTTCTCATATAATTTTGTCCTTTCAGCAAAGATGAAATTATATTTTACAGAATAATTTGCTGACTCTAATTCTGCTAATTTTAGTTTTTCTGTTAAGTCAGAAATTGTGTTAATGAGCTTTTCATTTTCCAGTTGAATGCCATTGTACTTTTCTTCTATGTTTGATATGGATTGCAATGCAAATGCCTTATCTTTGGAAAACTCTAACACTAAAGCATGTTCGAGTCTCAGTTTGTTTTCTAAAGAATGGACTTTCTTTTTCTCGACTTTTAAGGATTTTTGAAAACGTTTTAGCAAAAAAGCCATTTGAGCAAGTTTTTGCTCTAGCTCACAGGAGTTATCATCATCAGAATCAGGATTAGATTGTACCTCGGGTGTCTCCGAATTGTTTGAGGCATCTGAATCTGACTCTTTATCTTCTTGGTCTTTGCTGCATCCAGCTTCTCCTGTGGCCATCAATGCAATATCCTCTCTCAGTTCATTTTCAGAATCAGAATCCTTTGTCTCTTCAGCTTCATCATCAGTCAAACCTACGCAGAATTCATCCTCAGCCAACATTGCAGATTCACTCAGCTCAGATTCATTCAAAACCTCTAACTTCAGGCAAATATGGGCATCGTCATCCAGAATGTCTACATCCTCAGACAGTTGAAGCCAGTGGTCATCCTCAGCCATTAAAGCCTTTCCAGCCTTCTTTTCCTTAGCTAGCAGTGCCTTGCGAGTATTGTAGTCTGAGTTCTTGACTACTGGCAGTCTACATTCCCTTGCAAAGTGGCCAGGCTTGCCACAATTATAACATTTCTGCTCAGCTTCTTTGTTGGCATGCTTATCAGGCTTCTCATATTTTTCAGTCTTCTTACCACTGCTTTCTCCAGATTTGTCATACTTATCTATTTTCTCGTACTTTCTGGAGCCTGTCTTGCATCACATTTTATTGTTCGTGGGTTTGCGATAGAACTTTTTCTTGAAGCCTTCGTCAGTAAAGCCATCTGCCTTTTCATTTCCTCAATTTCAGAATCTGCTGATGAATCTGTGGATTCTGAGTCAGATGAACTGCTGCTTATGACAACGCGCTTCTCCTTTTTCAGCTTGTATTTGTACTTTTTATCTGCAACGAGAGCCAGAGGATTTATCGTTGCTTTCTCATCCTGCTTTTTGCCAGATACCTTTCTTAACACAACTTCCTGATAGTTATTAAGGTTCTCAAACACCATATGAAAATCCATATCATCAATCTCTTTTGTCTGTTGGATTATCATTGTGTATTTATCCCATTCTGGATTGAGAACATTCAGGAATTTTACATTGATGTCCAGATTTGATTCTGTCACCCCGTTTCTCTTCATCTCACTCACAATGTTAAAAAATATCAGATACGTGCTCTCTAACAGCTCTCCTTCTCTAGCTCGGAAATTCTCGAATGTCATCATGCTGTTGCATGCCCTGTTTGTGGCTGCCTTGTCTGACCCTCTCATCAGCTTACACACCTCATCCCAGATGGATTTGGCTGTGGTTGTATTGGTCAGACTGATTTAGATGTCATTCGAAATGTAAATTAGTAGGAGTTTTCTGGCTGTTTTATCACCCTTCTTTCTTTTCTTCTGAGCCTCAGTCATATTTGCTGTTGTGAACTCCTCTGTTCTCTCAGGTATCGGAGGATTTCCGGTTGGAACTGCAGGGATAGTAACTCGAATGAACTGTATTCAAACTCGAGTAGTTGTTAATCACAAGTATTTTCAACTCGAAAGCAAGTGTTGTTAAACTCGAATCACATGTGATGAAACTCGAAATAGTTTGATTAAACTCGAATAGTTCAAAAAGTTGTTTTATCAAACTCGAACTAATCTTCAACAAACTCGAAGAACACTTGATTCCTTTTGAAAATGTGTTTATTAAAACTCGAAAGAAGAGTTTATCAAACTCGAAGGATGAGTGATTAAACTCGATCAATGTTTGATCAAACTCGATCAACACTTTGACCAACTCGATCAAAACACTTATCAAACTCGATCAAAACACTTATCAAACTCGATAGAAACACTTTTCCAACTCGAATAGTTCTTGATCAAACTCGATTAAAATTAAACTATTAGTTTTATCCGAGTTTAATTAGTTTTCTCAAAAATCCAAGTTCAAAATCCCAATTTTCAACCACAAAACTTCTAATTGATCCCAAAATGAACTCGAGTGTTCGGTTTTTGATTACAAACACTTTTTGCAAGAACATTTTGCCTAAAATCAGATCTAAACGCCAAAATTTTGCAAAAAGCAGTCAAGAACACACAAAAACCGAAAAATTAGTAAAATTCAAAGAACTTTTTGTATGATTGGAGTTGGAATCTGAAATTTATATCTATGAATTCACCTTTAGAATCCTCTCCTTCGATCCAAATATCATATCAAATCATCCACAAATTAAAAAGCCTTTAATGATCTTCTGAATTTTGAAAAACTTGATAAAACGGTAACAGTGTTCGTAAAAAGAATTTTCAGATTCAAAATTCAATCCAAATTAGCCATATTAGGCTCTGATACCAATTGTTATTCTGATATTATCAATCACAATCAATATTAAAAACAATTAAGATCAAGATCATAAGCAAAACTAACTGAATGATTTGATTCAACAGAATGAGAATTACAAAGATGAATGAGCACTGAACCCTAGGCTTCCATACAATGACAAAATAATATTCGTGAAAATGTGTACGAACCGTACCTATTCAGTACCTGACTTTTCTATTTATACATACAACAAGAAACTATTGACAAATTACAAAAACAACCCTAGACTTATTGTATTCATCAACAATATAATTTCCAACAAACACACTTTCCAAATTAAGTCAATTAGGATAACCATATCGGATTGAAAGATAAAAATTAATGACGTGATAATTTCTTTGTCCAATCAACAACTCTTTTTTACAAAAATGACAGTTTAATTGTTATATGATGTGCACTATTTTGTAAAATTTAAAACTAGTTTTTGATAACAACATGCGATTTTGAGCAACTTTAAAAATAATTAAGCAATATTAGAAATTAAAAAACTGATGACTGGATAAAGAAATTGTCATTTTAGTAATTTTTACCTTTCAATCTGATACGGTTACCTTGATTGACTTAGTTTGAAAAGTATGTTACCTCAAATAGAAAAACAATTAGGTGCTGCTCTTTTGCATAAGTAATTATATGTAACATCCTCAAATTTAATATAATAATTACCACTAATTATACATTTCATTGATAATTTGGTGAATTAATTATGTTAACCAATACGAAAGAATTGATTTTATAATTATTTAAAGAGAATACATATTAACGTTAATTTACAAAACTGTAAATGGCAAATTGGACTCATATATGTATTTGAGTTCGTTTAACTCGTACCTTGCTATAATACCTTCATAATTAAGGTAATAACTAGAATTTATTAAAACGCTAAATGAATAGTACGTCTATGTATATTTATGACAAAAATTTAAAATCTTAGCCACCAACTCTAGACACTGGTACTATGTGCTTCCTCACTTGTTCCCTTTATTATAAAACATGTAAATTTAATTTATATACATATGTACAACCTCCCAAGCCTTTTGTACAAGTAAGTATGCACGTATGGGAGTTTGAAGGAGGTTAAGTGAAAATTGTACCCAAGTGAGGGTTGAGAAATCCCTCAGGCGGTGCCTTTTTCTCATTTCCTTCTTGGAGAAGCTTTCGGCACACACACATGCATAAAAGATGAGGTCTGGAGGGTTGCTTGCATTGATAGCTAAAGGTTGGAGAAAGTCAAGTAGCTAAACCCAACTTAATCAAGGTAATCTTCCTTTATGTCTATGGATGTGAGTAAGTTGTGTTGTCATCTTCTTCCTCACTAGAACCCCATGGAAATATATAGTGGGTACACATATATAAAACTAAGAAAGTTAGTTTAACCAAATGAGTCCTAATACGATTTCTGAAGTCTATAGAATTAGTAGGCTAAGAGACCCAGGGAAGTTAATAAATGCATGGAAGTGAGTTTGGAAATTTATTGAGTTTACTCAAGAATTTACATATTAAATTGATGGGTGTGATCATATAAATATTAAATGGTGTATATATTTGTTTATCACAACAAATAAATGCGAAAATAAGATTATATATGTTTATACTTGTTGAAAATAGCTATTATGTCTTGTGATCTTTGATGGGTTGTAAAATCATGAGGTTATTATAATCAATAATGTATCCTTTAATCCAAGATTTAATTTAGAGTTGGAGCATAAAATACGTTTATGTATGTTACAAGTGGTTTAAATATGCATAACAAATAGGATTCAAATGGTTAAAAAGCTAGAAATGGTGGTTGTGTACTTTTAGATTCGAGCATGAACAAAATAGGAGAATCACGTCTTCATTCTCAGACCTATGCAGATTTTCAAAAGATAAAAGTTGTAGCCCTATGTGTCCTATTCGTCTGGGCTCTTGAATCACCTAAATCCGAGTTCGTATGAAAACGTTAGGGCCAAAATACTAAACTAGTGCGAGTTAGACAATTTTCTTCGTTTCATTTTGAATTCTTCATCTATGAACGCCGAATGAAAACTCATATTTGTGTGAAATAACTTCAATACATTATATGATAATTGTAATTAATATAACACCAAAGATCATCTAAAAGTCTATAAAACACAATAAAAGGCGCAACGGTGCCGGTGAATTCGGAAATTTAAACCGAAAACGCTTAAACACTTCAAATGACTTCCAAACCTTATGATATACTATTATAAGCTAATGAATACCTTGAATATCATTATTTGATAGGTTTGGAGCTGAAGGAAGTGCCGGTTATCGGTTCGGGGCGCTAAGTGACTTATTGGCCGTTTTGAGCCTTAAAAGCTATCTTTTGCCTATTGTATCCACGTGTTCTAGAATTGATGTGTGTGAATTACATGTTTATTTAATTTATGACATTGTGCATATCCATTTGGAATCATCCTCTTATATGATGCATTGCACTGATTTTGGCATACTGCCCTAGTTGGCAGTTTTATTATTTGATCATGGCCTACGACCTACATACCTTATTTGATGCCCCATTATACACGCCAGCATCCTTCTTCATACATATCATGGATTTCATGCTACACCTAATGATTATTCGTTTCATGCTTCATATGGTTACACTTGATTAACCCATTATGAGTTATGCTACTTTTATTGGCCTCACTGGATGTCCAGATTATCATTATTATTAGTGCCTTACTTTGTGTTTGTGCGTATAAATTCCTACACCGCATGAGCTCGCGGGTAGGTGGCCGGACATGGAAGCCGGTTGGAGTTGCGCAGCTGGACATGGATTCACAGTTGTTGGCAATGACGGGTTAGCGGGTCATGCACCACAACCTATGCAAATTAATGTGTTATGCCCACACCATTTTATTAAAGTCATTGCACTTGACATTTTATAATCATTTAAACATTTATACATGTTGTATATTTTGCACTCCATATCGATCTAGTAACTCACTTAGCAATTTTTATTTGCTAACCCCTCACATTACATGTATTACAGGAGAAGTTAGTAAAGGCAAGGAGTTTGCTGGGTTTGATCCCAAGACTTAGTTGGGTAGCCTTGAAGTACCTTTTGGTAAAGCTGCGGTTTATGGTATGAATTTTGGGGTAGATTACTTAAAAATATTTTATAAATTCATCTTATGATTCAAAGTGATGGTTTAGAACCAAACAGGGATATTGACTCCGTGCGAACGGGTCATGCCCGATTTTCTTTAAAAACCATGTTATTCTGATTAATTTAATATAATCACATTAATTATTATATTATGTTGAAATGAGTGTTTCAATATGGTATCAAAGCCGATGTTCGTTGCATGAGTATATTCGACGATTCTCTGCTATGAGCTTGGTTTCAGATGCTTGTATTGGCCGCCTAGGCAACACTATTATAACATAAGTTAAGTTATGATTTGGCCTAGGACGGTTACGGGCCTAGGTTAATAATAATATCAACAGTGTACCTAATGCGTGTACATATACGTTCAATGTCATACAACTCAATGGCTGGGCACACTAAACTAACTCCCAATATATGGATTGATTCTAATCATGGGAAAAAGGCGTATATTGAGAAGTTCCTAATAGAGTTATACTACTGCCTCGTAATACTGATCCTCAAGTGAGATTCTTGAATACCTTGCATATTAAAGGTTATAACCACCGATAATAATGGTGTGTTTCAAAACCATATTGGATGCTATAAATTAGCAATAAATATCTATAAATCCTTGATGGAATTATATGATGATAACTAACTCCATCTATGAATATTTGGAAAACAAAAAAAATATAGCATATACCTCAAATTGATTTGGAATTATCTTCCAAGGACATTATGTCGATAATAGCCTAAGTTTATAACTTGGGTTGAAGTGTTAATGAATGCTACTATGTAGCAATTGTCCTTGTGATACTTTACAATTATGATCCTCTTTAGGAAATAGATATGTGTGAGTTATTCTCCCCGTAGCTTCCTTTAAAATCCATAAGAAATGGTTGGCAATGACAACCATGAATTCAATGAATGAAATAATGATATTAAATACAAATACATCCTTCTTGTATCAAAGGTCGTTAAGTGACGAACAACTAGAAGGAATAATATATTGAAATAAATGATGGATTCCAAAATATGTATTGATAAGACTATAATTTTATATGTTTCAGATTTGTTTTATGTTTTTTTAAGCACCGATACTTCGTAAATTCCATATTATTACTCCAAATTTATGTTTCAGGGTCAAGAGGTCAAATGGAAGCAACTCGAGAAAATTCAGAGCGAACCGAGTCGAAGGGGGTGCAGGCCTGCGCTGCAAAACAAAGAGTTTGAGAGTTCCAATGTAGCCCAGCGTACCCTGGCCGTACCCCTGGCGCAGGGGGGCGCAGGCCTGCGCCGGGTCGGCGCAAAAATGCGTTTTCCAGCCTCAGAAACCCTAATCTCGACTCCTCTATAAATAGAGGTCGATGGCAGCCATTCAGGGGGCCCGGAATGTGTCAAAAGATTTGGCGAAGTCCTGCCGGAGTGGATTCACAATAAAAGTACGAAGACGATGATTCTCAAGCTATAAGATGTCTCAGATCTGCACAATTGAAGAACATACGATGAGCGGCTATTCACTTTAGCCGTTTGTGGAGGATCTACGACTAAGTTTACTTTACTTGAGTTTCTATATGTTTTGATTGGTAAAAGGAAGATAGTTCATGGTAGTATTATTATTTGTGCCGAGTCCATTAGCTTATGGATTAAGACAAGTAATGAATATTACATGCACTATGCCGAGAGTTATTGGTTAAAACTTATATGAGTAATTTAATCGCACAAATAATTATGTCTATGTGATAATTGCATGAAATTCGAGTGAGTAATACTTATGCCGTGGTGATTCCGTTAATGGTTATCCTTCACTTTATTGTTAATTTACTGCGTTAGTCATTTGCCATTAATTTTAGTCACAAAGTAATAGTAAGTCATTGATCCAAACAAATCATTCAATTCAACCAATTCATGATTTAAAGTGCTTTCAATAAAACTCACAAGCTAGCCATCTAACCCTAATTACAAACGCACTCCCTGTGGATTCGAACCTTACTTCTCTGAGCTAAACTGTGGATATAAGGATTATTTCTGCGGGTCTCAACGACGGCCCGTCAGATTTTGGCGCCGTTGCCGGGAAGTGGTAACGCTAGTTAGGGCTAGAAGTTAGTTTTTGGCCTTAGTTTTAAGTTTTAAGTTTAAGTACCGTATTTTGGTTATTTTTAGTCTTTAATTTCTTATTATTAAAAATCACATAAAAAATTAAAAAAAAAATCCAAAAAGGTAATTGTTGTCTTCTATATTACCACCAAAAATATAATTAGTATAATTAAGTAATGTAAACTAAGTTTTTGATAATTTATGCACACACGTCGATCGGCTAGAGGATTGCCGCTATAGTTCGAACCCGAAATCGAAAAAGTAGCTAAATCGAACCGAAAGACTGTCGGGTTCAAAAACAACAATTGATCACGGAGAATTCAAACGGGAGGACGAAATTCCTAATTTAGAAACCCCTCCGATTTCGCCGCGAAATCATGATCAAGAAGAACCCGAGCGTATAGCTGCTAGGATGGGTGAGCAAGTGAGGCGCACAGTTGAATCACATTACCGCCCAGGTGATGTGCCCGACCGTCTCTGACTCGTTACCCTGAAAAGGAGAAAGAACCCGAAGTTCGGCCTCAATTATTTCAAATTCTTCCGATCTTCCGAGGGATGCCAAATGAGGAACCCCACGAACATCTAGCTGAGTTCACAGCAATTTGTAAAGCTAACCATGTTCGAGGTATAACCACCGACGGTTTAAAACTTCAATTATTTTCTTTTATCGTTGAAAGAGAAAGCGAAGAATTGGTTCGTATCTTTACCGACCAATAGCATTACGACATGGGATCAAATGAAGAGAGAATTCCTTAATGAATATTATCCAATTAGTAAAACAACTGAGAAAAGAAAGGAAATTACCGGATTTAAACAAAAGCCCAGTGAACAATTCTACGAAGCTTTCGATCGTATGAATGAGTTATTGAGAGCTTGTCCACATCACAAAATACCCAAATGGATGCTTATCAAAACATTTTTTGATGGTGTGAGTCAAGAAAGTCGTAATATGATTATTGCTTCCACAGGAGGCACATTTTTAGCTAAAGAAGACGACGAGGCTTGGGAGTTGCTTAATCAACTCGGTAAAGGCTCAAGGTTCAAGCTGGTTCTGAAAACAACATAGGAGTTCAAGTTATGGGCATAGATAATGTCTGGAAACGTGAGATTAAAAGTGAAATTTCAGATTAGGTAAGAAACTGGATCAATTGATGACGGGTCTTTCAAACCCTAATGCATCAATTAACTGCGACACATGCGGTTACCCATCGCATCATTCTGAAGCATGTCCTCAAGTGCAATCCACTGAGGAATTTGCTAATGAAGTTTACGGTTTCAGAGCTCATCGAGAGAGGGATAATGCATTCTCGGAAACCTACAATCCGGGGTGGAGAAACCATCCTAACTTTCCATGGAAGAATGATCAGCCTATCGATCATCAACCCAAACCTAGATATGAACCACCAAAAAGAGAATATCAATATGGTTCTACTTCTACAGCTAAAGATGAACGATATTATAAGTCAAATCATCGTGATCAACCACACATCCAAGTGGAAACAAATATGACTTCTTTGCAATTCTCAGAATTCGCAGAATGTATGAAGCAGCAATCAGCTATCAGTATTAAGACCATGGAGATGTTGAGTCACCAGATGGGTCAGATAGCTGAGTCGCTTACTAGATGTGAAGAGGGAAAACTTCCTAGCAATACTATTCCCAATCCTTCACATGCTCATCATAATAAAGACAAGAAACATGAGATAAATGAAGTAAATGAAGTATCTAAGATAACCACCTTGAGAAGTGGTAAAGAGGTAGACAATAAGATTGAGATGCCTAAAGAGCAAGAGGCAGAAGAAGATACCGACACTGAAGTCGTGTATGAGGAGAAAGAGGATCCAAAAAAGGAGATTCCCAAGAAAGTTTCTTTCAAGGAACCAATTAAAGAAGATATCCCAACTCCCAAAGTTGGGGAGGCGGTTAAGAGTCAGGACACTTCAGTTCCTCCTCCTTATCCTACTGCTTTAGAAAATCCAAAATCTTCCCCTTATGGTAAAAGAGGCCCACAACCAGAGGATCTGTGTGATTTGTTCAATCAAGTTAAGATCAATATTCCTTTGATAAAGGCTATTCAACAAGTTCCCTCTTATGCCAAATTCTTAAAAGATCTCTGCACACAAAAGAAAAAGTATAAGGTCTCGCTTTCTAAGTAGATCAATTTAACTGAACAGTTAAGTGCAGTAGTTTCTAGTTCTTTACCCCCTAAGCTGAAAGCACCTGGATCACCATTGATTCCAGTGACTATAGGGAATGTGCAGATTAAAAAGGCACTGCTTGATCTTGGAGCTAGTGTTAATATTTTACCTGGAAACTTGTTTGACAAACATGATTTAGGCCAGTTACAGACAACTGATATTATCTTACAGCTGGCAGATCGGTCAACCAAGTGTCCAAGAGGTATTTTATCAGATGTCATAGTTAAAGTTGAAGACTTTTACTATCTAGTTGATTTCCTAGTATTGGACACCGAAAGTTCAATCGGAGATAATCAACTGGCTATTATCTTAGGCAGACCTTTCCTAGCCATGATTAATGCACAAATTAATTGCAGGACAGGAGCAGTGGATATTGCCTTTGGTAATCGAAAATTGAGATTGAATGTGTTTAATGCTTCAAATGTCTCTGCAATCGATTCAGAGTGTTATCTTATAGACATGGTGGACGAACTTGCACAGCAGCATAGTTCGTTAATCAACACCAAAGATACTACAGAATTATTATTTGCTGAGCATGAATTAGCCAAATTGAATCCTACTGAGTGTGATAAGTTAGAGGTAGTCATGGAATCCACATTAGAATTGAAACAACCACCGCGGACCCATAAGACTGAAAAATTACCTACTGTTTTACCTCAGTCAGCCAAACCTTCAATAGAATAACCACCTGTTCTAGAATTGAAGGAGTTGCCTGCACATTTAAAATACGCTTTTCTAGGTCAGAATGACACTTTGCCTATCATAATTTCATCATATCTGACTGAAGCGCAAGAGAAAGCTCTACTGCAAAAATTAGTCAAATACAAAGAAGCAGTACGATGGACTATAGCTAATTTAAAAGGAATCAGTCCCACTTTGTGTATGCACCGAATCATTACTGATCCAAAAGCTAAACCAGCACGGGATGCACAAAGGAGATTGAATCCTAAGATAAGAGAGGTAGTTAAAAAGGAAGTATTGAAATGGTTGGACGCTGGAATTATATATCCCATATCCGATAGCAACTGGGTAAGTCCAACCCAAACTGTACCCAAGAAATCGGGAATTACAGTAATTAACACTGAAGAAGGAGAAAAGATAACTACTCGCCCTGTAACTGGGTGGAGAGTTTGTATTGATTATAGAAAACTCAATGCTGCTACTTCAAAAGTTCATTTTTCCATTACCATTTGTAGATCAAATAGTGGAAAAATTAGCAGGATAGAAGTTTTACTGTTTCCTCGATGGATATTCTGGTTACAATCAGATTCCAATCCATCCTGAGGATCAAGAGAAAACTACATTTACTTGTCCATATGACACCTTTGCCTACCGAAGGATGCCGTTCGGACTATGTAATGCACCCGCCACATTCTTAGGCCACGCTGGTTTTTATCGGTGATTCATTAAAGATTTCAGTGAAATCTCAAGGCCGTTATGTAATCTTCTATCAAAAGATGTCGAGTTTAATTTGGATGACGCCTGCATGAAAGCATTTGAGAAGCTTAAATCAAAATTAGCTGAAGCGCCAATTCTGCAATCTCCAGATTGGTCTCAACCATTTGAGATCATGTGCGATGCTAGTGACTACACAGTTGGTGTTGTTTTAGGTCAAAGATTTGAGAAAAACCCAGTGGTGATTTACTACGCAAGTAAAACCCTTAATGAGGCACAAATCAAATACATCACTACGGAAAAGGAGCTATTAGCCATAGTGTTTGCCAAGATAAATTTAGATCATGTATTTGGGGGGCAAAAGTAATTGTGTACTTAGACCACAGTGCTTTAAGACACCTGTTGGCAAAGAAGGATGCCAAGCCTCGATTAATTCGGAGGATCCTTCTAATGCAAGAATTTTGACTTAGAAATTAAGGATAAAAAAGGCACAGTAAATGTTGTTGCCGATCATTTATCAAGGCTTCACTTAATCCCAACAAACTCAACTGATCAAATCAGGGACTCCTTCCCTAATGAACAATTATTATCTATATCTAAAATTCCCTGGTTTGCGAATCTAGTTAATTATTTCGTATCAGGAAAATTGCTAGAGCACTGGAACTCACAACTAAGAAAATATCTAAGCTTAAGCAAGACAATACATTTGAGATGAGCCTGATCTATTTAAAATTGGAGCATATCAAATAATAAGACGATGTGACCCTAATTCGGAACACGATGATATTCTTAAACACTGCCATGCATATGCATGTGGTGGCCATTTCAGCGCAAAGAAAACTGGTCACCGGATATTGCAGTGTGGGTTGTTCTGGCCCACAATATTTAAGGATGCTTATGATTTGGTAAAAGGATGCACGAGATGCTAGCAAACCGGCGGCATCGCAAAAAGGGATGAAATGCCTATGACCTAGATATTTATCATAGAGATATTTGATTTGTGGGGTATTGATTTTATGGGACCCTTCCCTAAATCATTTGGATATGAATATATCTTGGTTGCAGTAGATTATGTTTCCAAATGGGTGGAAGCAGAAGCTACACGAACTAATGATAACCGGGTTGTGTGTAAATTTGTTAAAAGATATATCTTTGCGCGATACGGTATCCCAAGGGCTATCATTAGTGACGGAGGGCCATATTTTAAAAATCAGCGTTTTGCTAAACTCCTTAAGCAATATGAAGTTATTCATAGAATAGCAACGCCTTATCATCCGCAAACTAGCGGACAAGTCGGAATCTCTAATAGAGAGATCAAGAGAATCCTTGAAAAGACTGTCAGACTTGATCGTAAGGATTGGTCGCAAAAATTAGAGGATGCTCTATGGGCATACTAAACCACATTTAAAACACCAATCGGTAGATCCCCATATAGACTTGTTTATGGTAAGCTTTGCCACCTTCTAGTAGAACTAGAACACCGATCTCTAGGGACAATCAAAAACACAAATTTTAATTTACATGATGCCGGTGTTGATAGGAAATTTCAATTAAATGAACTGGAAGAAATTCGTAGAGAAGCCTACGAAAGTGCAAAAATCTACAAAGAGAAAACAAAAGTTTTCCACGACAGGATGCTTAAAAATAAAATATTTACTAAGGAAAATAAAGTCTGGTTATTTAATGCAAGACTTAGACTCTTTCCAGGTAAATTAAAAAATATATGGACACGTCCATACATTGTAACTAATACCTACCCACATGGTGCGGTAGAAATACAAGACCTAAAAGGTGGTGAGCCATTTAAAGTCAATGGACATAAACTTAAATTATATGTTCAATGGGCCACCAATAATATGTTAGTTTCTGAATTAATCAGACTACAAGATCCAAAAGTTAACTAATTAGCTTAGGAGCAGTACGTCTGGCTGAAGACGTAAAACATAGCGCTTTCTGGGAAGCAACCCAGAGTATTTTGATTATTTTGAATTTATTTGTTTTTAAGTGTGTTTATTTGCTTATGTGTTAATTATGTGTACCCAATTAAGTTGAGGAGGATTCATCCTCCTGAACTCAGTTGTGTGTAGAATTTAGGTTTTAAATTAAATATTAGGTACCCACATCAAAAATAGAAT